>CAUYTI010129618.1:0-11438 GCA_963575145.1 Galago senegalensis
CAGGCGCCCACCACAACGCCCGGCTATTTTTTGGTTGCAGCCGTCATTGTTGTTTGGCGGGTCCGGGCTGGGGATTCGAACCCGCCACCTTAGGTGTACGTGGCTGGCGCCTTAGCCGGTTGAGCTATAGGCGCCAAGCCCCTCTATTGTATTTCTGATGGACGTTAAGGATATCTCAAAGCCGGCCCCCCCAATCCCCCCCTGCCCTTTGGAAACTAGAGACTAACCTATGAGGAAGAGGGAGGCAGAACAGAACTAAGGATTGAAGTGGGGAGTTATGAAGGGATAAATGGAGAATTCCACGGCTACAGAATTAGGGGAAGAGACATATTGAGAATGAGAGTCCAGGGAAAGCCAGGAGGAGCTGGAATGCCTGCCCAGTAGGATAGCATAGGAGTCAGGGGTTCAGCCACTGGCGGGTAAGAACAAATTCAAGAAGGGCCAATGTCAGGAGGGGTGTTGAGTAACTATTCTGTGAGCAACTGGACACCTGGACAGCATGTGGGGTGGAGGAGGCCAGGAGTGCACGGAGCAACAACTCCAGCCACCCAGAAGCCAAGCCAGTCCCCTGGGAGCTACTTCCATTCCCCACCTCTCACGGATCCCTGTGTCCTCCTAAATACCCCTCTTCATCCCACATCTCGCCAGTTCTGGCTCCTGAGGGAGCTATGGCAGGCATCCCCCACCAAGGTCTCTTCCTCTGGTCCCTTTTCCCTCCAACCTGTCCTTCATGCAACTGCTCGAATTATCTTTCTAAAATCCAAGCATGGTCCTATGTCCAGCTGGAAGGACTCCAGTAGCTGCCCTGTGCATATGAAATAAAGCCCAAGCTTCTTACAGGGCACACAGGAGCTTTCAAGATCTGCTTCCTGTGCCATTGCAGCTTCATTTCCTGTCACTGACCTGCGAACGTCCAGGGCTGGAGTCTTCCCAGTCACTTGTTATGCCTTTAACATGACCTTGGAATTGCCCTTCTGACTTTCTTTTGCTTCTCCCCTTAGCCCAGAACATCTTTTTCTCTTGTTCTGCCTGCAAACCCCTCCTCATCTCCTAAGACAAACCTTCCTCCTCCTTCCCCGTCCTCCTCCCTCCAGATCTGGGCTAACTGTTCTGCTACCTATTCTTGTGGGTATGTGTGTGTGTGTGGGGCGGGGGGGGTTAAATAGAAGATAACATATAATTTACCATTTTAACCATTTTAAAGTGTACGTACAGTTCAATATTAAGTAAATTCATATTGTTGTTCAAGTATCACCAGAACTTCATTTCCAGACCTTTTTTTTTTGAGGGGGGGACAGACTCTTACTATGTTGCCCTTAGTAGAGTGCTGTGGTGTCACAGCTCACAGCAACCTCAAACTCTTAGGCTTAAACAGTTCTCTTGCCTCAGCCTCCCAAGTAGCTGGGATTACAGGCACCTGCCACAATGCCCAGCTATTTTTGTTGTTGTTGTCGTTGCAGTTGTCATTGTTGTTTAGCTGGCACGGGCCCGAACCACCAGCCTCAGTGCGTGTGGCCAGTGCCGTAATCACTGTGCTACAGGTGCTGAGCCATTTCCAGAACTTTTTTAAGTTCCTCAGTCGAAGCTCTGTACCCATTAAACCCTAACCTTTCATTCCTCCCCTTGTTGTAGTTTCCCAGCACCCACCATTCTATTTTCTGTCTCTATTCATTTGAGCTCCCTAGAGATATGTCATATAAGTGAAATCATGGAGTGTTTGTCCTTTGGTGACAGATGGTGCTCACTTAGCCTAATGTCCTCAGAATTCATCCATGTTGTGGCATGTGTTGGAATTTCTTTCCTTTTTGATGGCTGAATAATATTCCACTGCATGCATAATACATTTTCTTTCTTTATCCGCTGAGGGACACTGGGGTTGCTTCCCGCTTTGGACATTGTGGATTATGGTGCTTTGAACACGGTTGTACAAACACCTCCTTGAGACCCTGCTTGCCCTTTTTTTGATATGTGCCCAGGGGTAGACTTACAGGATCACATGGAAATTCTAACGCCTGTTGCTTTTCCTCAAGGCTAATTGTGCATGTTAAATGTGCATCTTCAAGGTGGTAATGTAGCTATACATATATTCTCTTAGAGTAATTTTAGATAATTAAAGCATAAAAAGATTCTGCGAAGAAGATGTGACTCTTCCCTAGAGTAAAAGTATGTTTTCCGCACAGAAGTTGCAAACCTGTTGACACAGGACCAGTGAAAATAACATTTAAAATCTAAAATTAGACTCTGGAAAAACACTCCCAAGAAGAAAATCCTTTCAAGAAATCCAGTTAGTGAATTTTGTACTTATTACTTTTTTCTGACCTGCTTGGGAACTTGGACCCAGGAAACTCTAATTCCAGCCTGCCCTGCCTATCACTTATAGTAAGTTACTTAATTCTCTGGGCTAATTTTATCCTCTAAAATAGAAAGCCCCCCATTTGTATTCATGAAAATAAAGCAATCCAAATACAAGCATTCTGATACCCTAAAAACAAGTGGATCATCTGAATTATACTAATAGCCAGCACCCCTAATGGCCATGCAGTGATGGGGGTGATTTTATAGCATACCTGAATGGCAGTAAATTGGACTCATAGTCCTCTGTCAAAGAAAGCTAAATGGAATTTTTTGAAGGACAAAATGCAGCAATATTTCCTGCTTCCCATTTGGGTATGAAAAATCTTTGAGGAGGACCTCTAATCTCAACACTTTGGGAAGCTGAGGCAGGAGTTTGAGACCAGCCTGGGCAACATAGCAAGATGTCATCTCTACAAAAAAAATGAAAAATTAGCTAGGCATGGTGGTATATGTCTTTAGTTCCAGCTATCTGGGATGCTAATGCAGGAGATTGCTTAAGCCCAGGAGATCAAGGCGACAGTAAGCTATGATCAGGTCACTGTACTCCAGTCTAGGTGACAGAGTGAGAAGACCTTGTCTCTAAAAAAAGAAAAATATTTTGGTGAGAAAGTAGAATTCAAGGGAGGGTGATTGGTGGGACCACGCCTATGGTTCATCTTACAAGGGTAAATGTGAATCTTTCTAAATGTAGAATATAAATGTCTTAACACAATAACTAAGAAAATGACATGAAGGCTATGTTACCCAGTTTGCTGAAAATATTTCAGGTTGTATATAGAACCAGCATACCATACCCCATGACCGCATTAATGTACACAGCTATGATTTAATACGAAAAAAAGAAAGTAGAATGCTAGGGACATTTAGAGGTGATACCTGGTGGGATTTAAAACATGGCAGCTGATCAGACATTTTTCCATCAGTAAGGTATAGACACAGAGAAAGAAAGCTCCGAGTCTCAGCTCCTGTAGCACCGTAGTTACAGTGCCAGCCACATACACCGGGGCTGGTGGGTTCAAAACCCGCCTGGGCCAGCTAAACAACAATGACAACTGCAACAAAAATAGCCAGGTGTTGTGGCAGGTGCCTGTAGTCCCAGTTACTACCAGGGGCAACACAGTGAGACTCTATCTCAAAAAAAAAAAAAAAAAAAGAAAAGAAAAGGAAAGAAAAAGAAAGAAAGAAAGCTCTGAGAGAAGAGCATAAAAATACTCTTGGTAGAAGCAGACAGTATCTTGAATATAGAATGTGTATATTACATCTGCATCTTTATCCTGATACTCCAGCTGACTTCCCATGCTTATTTCCGGCTTGCCATGTACATCAGGTATGGCAAAGATGTGTTTATAGAACGATGGTGTCAAATTACGATACTTTTACTGAGTAATAAACCAACACGGCTTTCTTGACTTTGAAGAATTAGCCAATTAACTGACTTGTAGATTTTACGGTCTACTTTTTTTCTCTTCCGTGTTTTCAGAATGTTGATGCTGATGGTTCAAGACAGCATAGCCCACTGATTTTTTTTTTCCATAAACAGGTTTATCAATGTTGAACGGGATATAGTCTTCCTTTTTCATTCCTTTCTCTTTACTCGCTGAAATTGAGGGAGTGGTCAGTAAAAAAGACAACATGTTTGGAATTCAGGCAGTAGAGCCAATCCCTTGGAAATACAAGATATTGAAGGCTCTGTGCTGTGTGTGTAGTAAAATCTAAGACAAATGAGACAGTAGTTTCTTTTCAAAAACTCAGATCCATTTTCAGGGCTATCAGTTTATGGGTCTGTATTTCTCTACAGAGCTCAGAAACAGCCTGGAAAATGGGAATTTAGTATGCAGTAAAGGTGGTATTTCTTTTCTTTTCTTTTTTTTTTTGAGACAGAGCCTCAAGCTGTCCCCCTGGGTAGAGTGCCGTGGCATTATAGCTCACAGCAACCTCCAACTCCTGGGCTCAAGCGAGTCTCTTGCGTCCGCCTCCCAAGTTCTGGGACCACAGGCGCCCGCCACAACGCCTGGCTATTTTTTGGTTGCAGCTGTCATTGTTTGGCAGGTCCGGGCTGGGGATTCGAACCCGCCACCTTAGGTGTACGTGGCTGGCACCTTAGCCGGTTGAGCTATAGGCGCTGAGCCAAGGTGGTATTTCTAATTAAAAGGGAAAGGATGGGTGTAATGAATGGTGTTAAATGAACTATTTTTTTTTTTTTGGAAACCAGAGTCTCACTATGTTGCCCTGAGTAGAGTGCTGTAGTGTCATAGCTCACAGCAACCTCAAACTCTTGGGCTCAAGCAATCCTCTTGCCTCAGCCTCCCAAGTAGCTGGGACTACAGGCGCCTGCCCTGACGCCTGGCTATTTTTTTAGAGACGGGGGTTTCACTGTAGCTCAGGCTAGTCTCAAATTTGTGAGCTCAGGTGATCCACCCACCTCGCCCTCCCAAGTGCTGGGATTACAGGTGTGAGCCACCGTGCCCGGTGCTTGAATTGACTATTTGGAGAGAAATGTGTTTTTCCTGTTTTCTTTCCCTCTAATGATGTCTTCCAAATATATTGACAGGCATCTGGTTAGAGGGCCAGAAAACACAGGTAGCACCTGGGATGCCACTCAGCAGCCCTTGAGGTGAATATTGTTGGCATTCAACCTTTTTTGCCATATGTTCTTCCTTTTGTAAAATCAGTCCCCAGTGGCAAAGATTTATCTTATTTTCAGACATCTACTTTATGTGTGTCTTACATTGACCAGGTTTCATGTGCCCACATACCTGCAGATGCCTTCTCCCCAGTGACGAATGCTCTATACCCTTTCTCTGTGCTAAGAACCATGTTTCCCCAAAAATAAGACACTGCCTTATATTTATTTTTTCTCAAGAAGACACACTAGGGCTTGTTTTCAGGGGATGTCTTATTTGTATTAGGTATAATACAACAATCTACATTTATTCAAGTACAGTTAAGTCATCTTCTTCTGGGACCTGACAGGGGGAGCCGACCTTGTTGGTGGGGCTGGAGCTGTTGATGTGTGACCTCCTTTCCCCTAGCTGTTTGCACGTGCGCAATAGGATGCCTGTGCATGGTTACCACATGCACATGTGTGCAAGTGCCAAAGGCTCAGAGAAAGGAGCTGTGGCAGATAAAAGGTATTCCAGTTTTCCTAACAGCTCCGCCCAGAAATGCAGGGTGTGGCTATGCAGATATGCTACATAGCCACGCCCATCACTAGGTTTTATTACCGGGGTAGGGCTTATATTTAACAAATGCATAGAAATCCTGCTAGGACTTATTTTTTTTGCGTAGGTTTTATTTTCAGAGAAACATGGAAGCAGTCATGGGTGAGTAGGACACTCACCTCCTGGTTGCTTTCAATGCGTGAGGAACTCAGTTCACTAGATCTCCTGAGCCCGCTGTGGCAGGTGGCAGGCACAGGGTTAAAAGCCAGGTTTCCAACAATTAGAGAGGCACAGCTGCCAGTAAGTCTGGCGTTGTCTGCATTCCATCAGGAAACTCTTGCTCTCTATTAGATTTAATTATCAGTCAGCAGCTGAGTTCCAGAAATGGTGTTCTAGGTTTAGCAGGAAACAAATCAGGGGCGGTTTATCCTGCAGGTTGAGAGATTCTATGGCAGTGGTTTACAATACATTTCCTGGTCATCTATTACTGTGATTTGGTGACCTCAAATTTCTGGTTGATGGTCTCTATTTTTTTTTTTTTTTTTTGAGACAGAATCTCAAGCTGTTGCCCCGGGTAGAGTGCCTTTGCGTCACAGTTCACAGCAACCTCAAAATCCTAGGCATAAGTGATTCTCTTGCCTCGGCCTCTCAAACAGCTGGGATTAAAGGCACCCACCACAATGCCCGGCCACTTTTTGGTTGTAGTTGGCATTGATGTTTGGCAGGCCCAGCCTGGACTTGAACCCACCAGCTCCAGTGTATGTGGCTGGCGCCCTAACCGCTTGTGCTACCTCGCAGAGCCTGGTTGATGGTTTCAATGTCTGGAGGAGGAACTTGTGTAGCAGGAGTCGCAGTAGTGGGAGCAGGGCTGTCATCACTGCTTTTAATTCAGGTTACTGGGATCTGATGATTAGGGGGAGTGTGTACAATGGGGTGGAGGGGATTAGGAAGCATGAGTGAGAGGGAAGTGTGTGGTATCTTCCCAAAACCACACAGAATTCAGGCTGAGCCCAGTGGCAGCTTGAACCTGCCACAAAGTCCACCTGCAGAACAAGTCACTCTGCCATGAGCTCCTCCTGCTTGTCCAGGGCAGGAACGAGTTTTGCCCATACTGCAGCCTGTCCTGGAGTCCTCAGCCAGCTGACGGCTGAGCTCACCTGCTCCTTGGATGTTGCCTTGGAGCTCTGGTGATGAAACTCCCCTACCTCGCTGACACGTGAGAAGTGATGTGATCATTTTTAAAAAATAGCATCCAGATATTAAAATATTAGAAGATTACATTGAAAATGTTAGGCCCTGACATTTTAAATGCCTTGCTCATTTAACGTCTTTCACAATTGACAAAAGTATTCTAATGTATTTTATCTGTTATCTTAACAGTTTCCCTCAGATTTCCAGAATCTAGTAAAACTCTCTTGTCTCATTTCCAACCTAATATCTGCGTCTGTTCCAACATCACTGTGTTTCAGTTGCCTTTTCCATGTTGGATATTGCTGGGAACTTCCAAACAGAGTATACTGTTTTATCTTCAATAAGATGGCCCTCCTGGGGGCAGCACCTGTGGCTCAGTGACTAGGGTGCCGGCTCCACATACCGAGGGTGGCGGGTTCAAACCCAGCCCCAGCCAAACTGCAATAACATGAACAACAACGACAAAGTTGGGCGTTGTGGCAGGCACCTGTAGTCCTGGCAACTCAGGAGGCTGAGGCAAGAAAATCACCTAAGCCCAAGAGCTGGAGGTTGCTGTGAGCTGTGATGCCATGGCACTCATCGAGGGGGATAGAATGAGATGCTGTCTCTAAAAAAAAAAAAAAAAAAAAAGATGGCCCTCCTGGGCTGCAGCTACACTGCTAGGTGACCAACTGTCTTAGAACTGTATTCAAAAGAGCTATAAATTAAAAAAAAAAAGTTGGCCCACACCCAACTGTTTACAAAATAAATTCAGCATTCCCATGGATTCCTGCATATCCAGCACTGCTGTGATGTCAGCACCAGCTGGGCAGTGAGAAGAGATTTTGCTTTCATGCCAACACCTAACAGAGTGAGTGACCTCAGCTGGTGTGTGAGGCTGGCCCCTCTAGTAGTGGAGCCGGACCACACTCTCTTCCCTGAGTGCTGCCTGAGACTGGGGAGCCTACAGGCATTTTAGTGACGACAGCCCTTTCAGTTTTAAGTCTCAGATGCTTTTGGACAGGACAGGACTGAGAAATGCCTAGGAAGCAGAAGGGGGAATCTGGATGCAGACAAACTGCTACACGTACAATTACCTGTTCCCTTCCACAAAGCAACTTATTATAAGTTGATCATATGCACTAGGGAAGGGCTGAATAAGAGCTTCCCGGGAACAATCTTCAGTCATTCATGGGAACCTATTCCTGGGGCTGCCCCACCAGGACCTCTAAAACTCTCACCATCTGGATTCCAGACATAATCATAGTTTAGGCTTAAGATAGGACCACAGTATATTAATATTTGGCTCTGATTCCAAATATATAACAGTTCTATGCCTCTCAAATTAGCCTACTTTCCTAGTGAGGTTAGAAAATGATTATGTAATTTTTACAAGGTTGATTTCTCTCTCTC
Source organism: Galago senegalensis (assembly GCA_963575145.1). NCBI lineage: Eukaryota > Metazoa > Chordata > Mammalia > Primates > Galagidae > Galago > Galago senegalensis. The sequence continues at coordinate 8,100 of CAUYTI010129618.1, forward strand.
TCTTTTTTTTTTGAGACGGAGCTTCAAGCTATCCCCCTCGGTAGAGTGCCATGGCATCATGCTCACAGCGACCTCCAACTCCTGGGTTCAAGTGAGTCTCCTGCCTCAGCCTCCCAAGTAGCCGGGACCACAGGCACCCGCCACAACACCTGGCCATTTTTTGGTTGCAGCCATCATTGTTGTTTGGCGGGCCCGGGCTGGGGATTCGAACCCGCCACCTTAGGTGTACGTGGCTGGTGCCTTAGCCGCTTGAGCCACAGGCGCCGAGCCACAAGGTTGATTTCTCATTGCATAAAACAGCACTTTACCTCTGCGTCCAGCGGTGCATGCCAACAGTTTAAGGTCCTCAGGAGGCTGAGGCAGGAGGATCACTCTAGCCCAAGACTTCAAGGCCAACCTAGACAACAAAGCAAGACCCCATTTCTTTAAAAACACACACATACACGCACAGTAAAATTTCTAACACTTCACCAACAACACTTCAGCATGCCACATCATTCTCAGAGTTATCAAATATTCTGAGCTTCCAGACATAAAAATCAGAATTTAAACAAAATCTCCCCAAATGTGAGAAGATATATTAACCTCTCACAACTGTTGGCCACGTAACTAGAAGGCAGAGAGCGTATTCTTCTGAATTATTGCCTTCCTTATTTATTTATTTATTTTTGCAGTTTTTGGCCGGGGCCGGATTTGAACCCACCACCTCCGGTATATGGGGCCGGAGCACTACTCCTTGAGCCACAGGCTCCGCCCTGTCTTCTTTGTTTATTTAAAACATTAATTGAGCAGCTACTATCACAGGCACTTGGCAACACAAAAAGCCAAAATACAGTTCCTACCCCTTAATGTATTCAAAGTGTGTTTGTGAAGACAAACAAAGTCTTAGGAAATAGCAGTAGCACTGTGGTGGCAGGCAGGGAGGAAGTCGACGGAGGATTGGACCTAGCTCGGCTGCCTCAGTGACTCTACATGCTCTTTCCCTTTTAGAAGATAACAGAGAAAATGCGTATTTTAATTTAAATCCTAAATTAACAAATACCAAAAAGACAAGACTGCGCATTTAGTTCTTATGCCGGTGTAAAATGAAGAGTAATTGGGATGACCAGACAGTTGTGGGACTCCTCTGTCAACGTGACCCAGGAACACGCCTCCCGCCCTCCCGCTCCCACCCCACCCTTGGCTGAGGGTAAGCCTTTCTCCTTTGTGTCTAGTTCTTATTAAAACAGACTTGCCACCAGCCACTCTGAGAATAGGTACAACCTATTATTATAGTTGTGAAATGGTTAATCAGCATCTCACTAATTGCCACACAACAGACCTAAGATATTTGTCCCAAGATATTTAACCTGTACTTTGGGGGTTTTAAAACAATATAGAAAATGGCTCAGTTGAAAATGACTAGGTTCGGCTGGGCACCTGTAGCTCCGTGAGCAGGGCGCCAGCCACATACACTGAAGGTGGCAGGTTTGAGCCCGGGCCGGGCCTGCTAAACAACAATGACAACTGCAACCAAAAAAAAAACCCAGGTTGAAATATGGAGCAATTATCTATCCCTCTACCATTGGAGCAGAGAGAAAACATGAATTACCTTCATCCTCCCTCCTTGTCTGCCTTCTGGGGATCACTCTCACTCTCCCTGAATATGGCCTTGACTTTCCCTGCTTTGGAAAGGATCTTCAGACCACCATGATCTCTCCCACCAGTCTTTATCCCTGCTGTTCCCTCTCCTAGAATAGTGCTTCTTAAACTTTAATGTGTGTACAAATCACCCAGGGATCTTGTAAAAATGCCAAGTCTGACTCAGCAAGTCTGGGGCATGGCCTGAGAGCCTGTATTTCTTCCTGGGCCTTAAACACCCTGGCTACCCATTTTGGCCCAACTGTCAGTGGGTTTCAGGGCACTTGGATTTCATAGACGTCTATACACACACTCACACAGACCCCATACCAACAACACCAAAAAACAACAAACCCTTTCAGCGACCAATCAGGTTGTCAGCTAACTCATTATTGCCAATTGATTGATTCAGAAAGGACGTTCAAGATGGGCCGAACTTGGGGTGGCCCTGTGGCTCAAAGGGGTAGGGCACTGGCCCCATATGCTGGAGGTGGTGGGTTCAAACCCAGCCCCGGCCCAAAACTGCAAAAATAAAAATAAATAAATTAATTAATTAAAATAAATTAAAAAAAAAAAAAGATGGGCCGACCTGTTACAGACTGTTATTTCTGTATCGTAAAAGGAAAGTTATTTAAATTGCCAAAAAGTAAAAAGGGCATAGTTTTGGAATAAGGGACAATCTATGAAAAACTCACTATGTTGACCTCATATTTTAAATTTCGTCCTAGCCTAGAGGTGCCTAAAGCATTTAGGAAAACTTGACTTGCCCATACTTGCCCAGTCTTTAAGCCTCCAGTTCTAAGAAGCTCCCAGTGCTGCTCCAGAGAATCCTATGCACCCTGCTATTAAGTCTCATTACCCTCCACTGCACTTGCCTGTTTATCTGTCTGGAGTCCCAGTGGACCTGTAATGTTTTTCAACTACCTTTGGGTTGCAAAGCCTCGATCAGTGCATACACACAGAAAATAGGTGATAATTCAATAAAAGCCGAAGTAATGCATCAGTTGTGCAATCTTATTACTGCAGTGGATTCTGTGTGGTGTGTGGTATTAGGTAGCGTTTGAGATACTTTTTGAAATGGTTCAAAATTGTGGTGTGCATAAAATGATATAGAAAGTATAGATATTATGAATCTTTCTTATGTAACACAGGCTTTTTCCCAGTGGGCAATGAAACGTAAATAAATCTTCACTTGTTCCTTACTTTGAACCTGACTGGCCCTCTCCAGCTGTTGGTTGGAACTGGTCAAGTACTATTTTGTTCTGTGACTCTGATGATAACTTGGACTATCTCTGTTTTTTTCTAGTTTTCTTCTGAATGAACTTCCATGAACTTTAGTGAATTCTTATAATTCTTTAATCTGCTCTGACAACTTGGGCTCTTGGCTTTATAAATAAGAAGGGAGAGGAAACCTGAATTTCAAATAATAATATTTCTTAATTTTCTTATACTTCTTAGCCTGTTTATTGTGTCGGACAGACTTAGTGTTTTCTTCTGAAATAAACAGGTTGTGCAGGTTACAGCTGAAAGTTAGACAGAAACTTGTTAGCCACAAGAATATACTGGAAATTAGGATAGGCAAATATTGGCTATTGAAATAAGAAATACCAGGACAATCACTTGGCCAAGACTTATGCTCAATAATTAACCCCACTCCCTCTTTTTTTTTTTTTTTTATTGAATGGTAACTATGTACATTAATGCACTTCTGGGATACAG
>CAUYTI010129621.1:0-39315 GCA_963575145.1 Galago senegalensis
GCGCCTGTGGTCCCAGCTACTTGGGAGGCTGAGGCAAGAGACTCACTTGAGCCCAGGAGTTGGAGGTTGCTGTGAGCTGTGATGCCACAGCACTCTGCCCAGGGGGACAGCTTGAGACTCTGTCTCAAAAAAAAAAAAAAAGAAAGAAAGAAAGAAAGAAACTGGCTTAATGTCATTCCCAGCTTGTGCTTGCTTCTATATACTTCCCACCCCAGCACCCACAAAACTAGTCTCTGGGGATTCCAGTCTACCCAGGCAGGGCATGGGGACTCTTTGAGTCTCATGGCCACAGGTCTGGGATTCATTCATTCCACAGCGATGTTCTCAGTGCCACACCCTGGCACTGAGGGTTCTGTAGGGAATAAGGCAGCAGAGATGCTCATGGGCCTGTGTTCTGCACAGGACACCTCAGCATATTGTACAGCACAGAGCAGGATGTTGGGGTGGAAAGGAAAGCAGGGAAGAGGGGTGAGTGTTACCAACCAGTGAGTAGAGTTTTAGACAGGCTGGTTGGAAGAGGCATTCCTGAGAAGATGACATTTGAGTAAAGACCGAAAGGAAGGGAGAGAGGGAGCCATGTGCACAGCTGGAAGAAGAGTGTTCCAGGCAGAGAGAACAACCAGTACCAAGGTTCCGTGATAGGACCACACCTGTGTGTTGGAGACCTTGTGTGAATCCTGGTCTGACCACTCAGCAGGAACCTTGGGCACTTGGCTTCCCCTCTCAGAGCCTCAGTTTCTCCCTTAGAAATCTCAGTTTTGCAGGACTGTGATGTGGGCCCAGTGAGCTCGCAGGCAGTGCAAGGCCTGACATTTGGGGAGAGCCCAGTGAAGTTAGCTGTCAGAAGGGGTCTTAGTCTGCTGTCCCCTTGTTACACTGAATCAGCCTTGCGGATCGTGACCCACCTGGCTTGGAAGGAAGCCTAGGTCTGCTCGTTCACAGCCACAAGCAGGCCTTTCTCCGCTCTCACAGACATGCAGGTCGCACACAGACTCAGCCCTGGGCCCATTCCTTTGTAGAGCTGCCCTATTGTGCTGTTACCTGTCTCCTAGACTGAGGGAAAGTTCTCTTGGACTGACACACATGAGGCGTGAGAACAGGCAGCAGGGAAGTAAGTGTGATGATGCCAGGTATGATGTTGTGATCAACCCTGCTGTTTTGACTGTCAGTCTTTCCCAAGAGGTCAGAGGACTATGCTAGGGAGCAGGACTTACCCTGGGACAGGATCTGACCTTCTCCTGTCCACATGCACATGCCTCAGGCTCCCATTAACCAAACATGGGGGCCAGAGCAAGGAGGCCAGGCTGCCTTCCAAGCCCGCCGGCCTGCCCCAGATGGCCATCCCAGTCGCCAAACAGACAGTCTCCAGTGAGCCTGGATCACCTGGCAGATGGGATATGAGGGTTGGCAGCACCAGACTTCCCACTGAGGCAGGAACAGACTCAGAGATGGGCTTTGGCACCTGTCACCTAAATACCAGCTCCCAGCCTCCAGCCCAGAGAGCCTGGACAGAGGATGAGCCCCAGGCCAGGACTGCCCTGTCATGGGCCCCCTTTCTGGCACTGTCTCACCTAGAACATGGAGGTGGGAGTGAAGGGTCCAACCAGCCAGGGACTGTCTGGCCCACCAGGCCTAACTGGTTCCCTTTAGCCTGGCTAATATGAGTTTTGATAGGGTTAGACTAGATTTTTGCTTTATCAGTTTTTTCTTTATTTTAAAAGTACCAAATGCTCATTGCTAAGAACTTGAATGATATTTAAGTAAACAAAGTAGAAAAGGGAAGTCTCGTTAAGTGTAAAAAGCAAGTTTAATCATGTATCTAGTGAGACTCCATTTTTGTTTAGTAGATACATCTCTGTGTGTGTATATTTATATAAACTCATCTTGATTGTGTGTGTGTTTATATAAACACTCTCCAAAGCATACCATTAAGTGAGTAAAAAAGCAAACTGTAGCTTCTATTTAAGTTTAAAAAATTAAACATTCTTGGCCAGGCATGGTTTAAAAAATTATACATTACTTGGTTCATGCCTGTAATCCTAGCAGTTTGGGAGGCTGAGATGGGTGGATTGCCTGAGCTCAGGAGTTCGAGACCAACCTGAGCAAGAGCAAGACCCCATCTCTACTAAAAATAGGAAAACTAGCCAAGTGTTTTGTGGATTTCTATAGTCCCAGCTACTTAGGAGGCAAGGCAAGAGGAAAGCTTGACCCCAAGAGTTTGAGGTTGCTGTGAGCTATGATGCCACAGAATTCTACTGAGGGCAACAGAGTGAGACTCTGTCTTAAAAAAAAAAAACCAAAAACTAAACATTCTTAACTATGTATGTGGCTTTATACCTGCACTTTTGACATGTATCTGCATGTAATGATGGCTTACCTGTGTTGTTTTCTCTGTATACAAGCTACAGTGCTAAGCAGCATACATGTTATTGAATCCTTTCAATACCATGAGTTAGGCATTCTCATCCCCATTTTGTTGATGAGGAAATAGGCGCAGAGAAACTAAGCAACTTACCCCAGGTCACATAGCTAGAACTGAGATTTGAACCTAGGCAGACTCACTCCCAAGTAACCTCCTAGGAAAATTCCTTGAAGAGTATGCTCACTGCCTACCCGGGAATCAGAAGTGAGTGGAAAATGGCCTGCCCATGTTAGAACCTCCCTGCTTACACAGCACCCTGTCCCTTTCACAGCTCACTTACTCTGTTACCTCAACAAGGTGTTGCCAGATGTCACTGGGCTCTGAGAAAGGAGAGTTGTGACATGACTCAAGCTGCTGCAGAAAAAACCAACTGGGCATGGGGCAGGCAGGGAGATAGGGGCAGGCTGCTGTCCAGGTGGGAAATGATGTTGGACATGATCAGCTGGAGAAAGAGGTGGCAACTTGTGGCTTGCCCGGTCCCTACTTCCCCCAGTGCGGAAGGAAGAGCTTGGAGCTTTTCCAGGAGTCGGCATTCGTCAATGGGGTCAGAGCCAAAATGTAACCACGGGCCACCTGTCTATAATGTGAAAGGATGAAGATTTCTGGTCCACCCTGTCCCTCCCCAGCAGAGGGCGCTGTGGGACAATGTCATTATGCTACAAAGATCTCCATCCTGTTAACTGAAACCCACAAGCCCAGGACCACCCAGTGCAGGGCAAAGCCCCTGACATCACTGCTTTTCAGGATGTTTCAAGACTACCTTGCTTATATAAGAGAGATTTGTTAATTACCAGGACCAGAACTGGGAACTCCCAAGCATGAGCTCATTCTGTTCCTTTCACACATGCCTCTTGCTCACCTACACTTTGGCAATGGTGGGTTGACGTTTAGAGGTGAGGTCATGATATGTTACTTTTGCTGCCTCCTGTGTTTGTTGACTTAGGTGAGTTTGTTTTGCAGATAACACTGATCTTCTTTACTAAACCATAGCCCCAGGTATGTTTGGGAAACTTGTAATAAGCCCCTCAGGGAGGGGATTTTCCTTGTCGTGTTCCGCAGCCCCTGCTGTGCATCCTTGGTGTAATGCTGGTCCCGTGTGCAGCATGACCTACTGGTCAGCAGCACACTGAGGCTAGAAGCATGAGCTAACGTGAGGACACAGCAAGGAAGGCTCACAGATGGGGTAAGGTGATGGGGTGTAAATTGGTACAACCACTTGGAAAACTGTTTGGCAATTCAGTAAAATTGAAGATGAGCAGGGCCAGTGATTTAGCAATTTCTCTTCTCGATAGAAATCCAAAAGGAAATGTGTTCACCTGAACCAACAGGTGCTTCTATGAATGTTCCTGACAGCGCTTTTCACAGTTGGCAAATACCAGCAGCAGTTCTGCTTATCAGCAGTGAAAGGGTTAAACTGTCATGGTACAGAAATGTCAGCCCCTCACAACATGGGCGGATCTCACATAAGTAGCATTAAGAGAAAGAAGCCAAGGCTTGGCACCCGTGCTCAGTGGTTAGGGCACCAGCCACATACACCAAGACTGGCGGGTTCAAACCCAGCCCATGCCACCTAAACAACAATGACAACTACAACAAAAAAATAGCCATGTGCTGTGGCAGGCACCTGTAGTACCAGCTACTGGGAGGCTAAGGCAAGAGAATAGTTTAAGCCCAAGAGTTGAAGGTTGCTATAAGATGTGACGCCTCAGCACTCTACGGAGGATGACATAGTGAGACTCTGTCTCAAAAAAAAAGAGAAGAGAGAAAAGCCAAGTAACAAAATGAATCCAAGCTGCATGAAGCTCAAACGTAGACAGAAGTGATGGTGTTGAAAGTCAGGATGTGGCTACCTTTGGAGAGAAGAGGAGGATTATGAAAAGACTTCATAGGGAAGTGTTGTGTTTCTTGATTTGGGTGGTGATTACCTAGGTATTCACTTTGTGATCATTTCTTTGGCCATATATATATATGTGTTATGTACTTTATATGTGTGGATTATACTCACAGCCAGAAAGAAAAACCAATAAGCTTTGGAGAAGTCAAGTCTGAGTTGGGATCCTGGTTCAGCCATTTGTTAGCTCTGGCACCTGACCTCTTAGAGCTTCAGCTTCCTCTTCTGTAAAATAGATAAAAACATCCCCTTAACAGACTTGTTCATATAACTAGACAATTACTGCAGGACCTGGAACCCAAGGCAGTGAACTGTACCTTTATATATGTGATTTGTAATTAAGGTACATCAGTTAGAAATTTCTTTGGCTGAAAAGTAATAGGAAACCTGACAGGCTCAGCGCCTCTGGCTCAAGCAGCTAAGGTGCCAGAATCATACACCTGAGCTGGCGAGTCCAAATCCAGCCTGGGCCTACCAAACAACGACAACTGCAACCAAAAAATAGCCAGGCATTGTGGCAGGTCCCTGTAGTCCCAGCTACTTGGGAGGCAGAAGCAAAAGAAACACTTGAGCCCAGGTGTTGGAGGTTACTGTGAGCTGTGATGCCATGGCATTCTACCCAGAGTGACAGCTTGAGGCTCTGTCTCAAAAAAAATAAATAAAACCTGATAGATCATAGCTAAAACAAATAAGGATTTATTTAATTATCTAACTGGAAGTCTGGAGGTAAGCTGGACACATCCCGTGTATGTAGGATGTATACATGTAGTCCTAGCTACTCAGGAGGCTGAAGCAACAAGGTCACTTGAGTCTGGTCTGGACAACATAGCAAGACCCCATCTTTTTTTTTTTTTAAGGAAATTGGGAGGTAGATGTCTGCAGGGATCAACTTCTCTGTAACTTTTTGTCAACTCTTTGCTCATGGTCAAAATATGACTGCCATAGCTCCAAACATCTCAACCTCATACACTATCCCTAGCACAAAGAAAAGGGCAGTTGAAAGGGGGCTTTCCTCTTGTCAGGGGGAAAAATCTGCCTCAGAAATCTTACCAAGCAGAATTCCCCTCACAGTTCATTGCCTGGAATTGATCAGGTAGCAAGCTATAAGAAAAACTTGAAAAGCAGTTATCTGGGTAATGGAAATAAGATGGCCATGATTAGCCAAAGGTTTCCAGTCCTGATTTCACATCAGAGTCAAGTGAGAGGAATTAAAATTATGTATGTGTATATGCGTACACACACACACACACACACACGTATACATACATACATACATATCCCACCTCAGACCAATCAAATCAGAATCACTGGTGGTGTTTTTTTTTTCCTTGAAATAGCAGCTCACTCTGTCCCTTGGGTAGAGTGCCGTGGTGTCATCATAGCTCACAGCAACCTCAAACTCTTGGGCTGAAGCCATCCTCTTGCCTCCGCCTCCTAAGTAGCTGGGACTAGGGCACCTATAACAACACCTGACAAATTTTTCTACTTTTAGTACAGGTGGGGTCTCACTTTTGCTCAGGTTGTTCTTGAACTCATGAGCTCAAGCAATTCACCCACCTCGGCCTCCAAAATGATGATAGGCATGAGCCACTGTGCCCAGCCGGTGTTTTTTCCTTGAAACTGGTTGAAAACCAGTGCAGGCTGGGTGTGGTGGTTCCTAGCATTGTGGAAGGCCAAGGCAGGTAGATTGCTTGAATTCAAGAGTTCAAGACCAGCCTGAGCAAGAGAATGAGATTCCCTCTGTAGTTAAAATAGAAATACTAGCCAAGCATTGTGTTGGGAGGCTGAGGCAGGAGGATCACTCAAGCCCAAGAATCTGAGGTTAGTTACTGTGAGCTAAGCTGACACCATGGGACACTACCCAGGGTGACAGAGTGAGACTCTGTCTCAAAAAAAAAAAGAAAAGGAAAGAAAAAAGTCAGTGCTATAATTTAAGACCCAAGGTGGTAGCAGTATCCAAGGCAGGCAGGTAATGTGCTTCTCATATGATGTTATTATAATAATAGCAATGAGAATCCACCTCCTGGTAGCCTGCTTTACTAAGTATACTTCTTACTACCTGACCTAACCCACCTCCCCATCTCAAATGTCAATTCTGCAAGGACAAGAGTCTTTGTTTTGTTCACTTCAGTCAACTAGTACATGGTGAGCAAGTGAGGGTGTTTTGCATCCATTGTCTCGTTTAGCCTTTCCAGCACCCCTTCAGAGTTATGATACTGTTATCTACCCATTACATGAAAGATGGAGTTGAAGGTCAGAGGTAAGAAGTCAGTCAAGATTACAGAACCAGGAGCAGCAAACTGCTTCCTGGCTCAGACCCAGGGCTCCCTGACCCCCAGCTTCTAACCATCATGCATGTCTCTTTGTAAACAGGACCCGCCCCCCACTCCCGTGTGCGCCATTCTCTGTGTAGATCCTGAGCTCTTCCTAACCTCCCCTTCTCTTCCTTGAATAGCTCATCACCCTACGGGGCTCTATCCTGGAAGATGCCACGCCCACAGCCACCAAGCATGGGACGGGGCGCGGCCTCCCCCTGAAGGATGCCCTGGAGTATGTCATTCCTGAGCTCAACATCCACTGCCTGCGGCTGGCCCTCAGCACTCCCAAGGTGACAGAGCAGCTGCTGAAGCTCGATGAGCAAGGGGTGAGCATGGGATTAAGGTGGGAGGCCATTGCGGCAGGAGCTGCTGCTCTCCTCCTGGTGCCATTCTGCAAGGAACAGAAACCCACTTAAGCTGGTTTTAGCCAAATGAGGGGGACCTATTATCAAATTCTGAGGATGCCAAGAACAGGAATATAACTGTTCTGAGGAGGGAAATAGTCTGGGGATGAGATAGCCGCTAGGTTGAAAGAAAAAGACTCTCTTCCCTCCCCCTCTGCTTGCTGGCTCCCTCTGCTCCCCTGGCTTCTCTCACAGTGTTCCCAGTTGCTGTTGGAATCGCAGCCACCTGCAGACCCAGCTAGCTGACTCTCAGTCCTTGGGAGAGCCACTGGCTGGTCTGTGCTCAGGTCACCAAGGGAATCAGGGTGCCTAAAACAAGCATGCTTATTGGGGGCCCAGGCCTATTCCCTAGAATAAATGTTGACTATAAGCCTGAGCCCTCTAGCTTTTGCTTTTGCAGAATCTCAGCCTCTCCCAGTCCACCTACTGTGGGAAGCCAGCCAAGGCAACAGTCTCTTTTACTCAAGAGTGGCATCAGCAGCCACCCTCTGCTTGTCGTAGGAGAACAGGCGACATGGCACCTTGTTGTGCCTTTCTGGAGTTGGGGGGGACAACTGGGACATGGCCCCAATGCCCTTTTCCTTTCTCTCTGGCTGTGGTTCTGAATTCCTGCGTGATCTCAGCAGCTCCCAGGGCTGAATGCCCTAAAAATAAGGCGTTTATTTCCCTGGTATCCCTACCTGGCCTATCTTCATAAAGCCACTCTTACCTCTGCAGCTCTGCCGGAAACACAAGGTGGGCGTCCTCTACTGCAAGGCTGGCCAGAGCTCAGAGGAAGAGATGTACAACAATGAGGAGGCGGGCCCAGCCTTTGAGGAGTTCCTCTCTCTCCTTGGAGAGAAAGTCTGCCTGAAGGGGTTCACCAAGTATGCCGCTCAGCTGGATGTCAAGAGTAAGTGGGGGGTGGCACCTATAGCCAGGTGGGTAGGGCACCAGCCACGTACACCAAGGCTGGTGGATTTGAATCTGGTCTGGGTCAGCTAAACAACAATGACAACTGCAACAAAAAAATAGCCGGGCATTGTGGTGGGTGCCTATAGTCCCAGCTACCTGGGAGGCTGAGGTAAGAGACTTGCTTAAGCCCAAGAGTTTGAGGTTGCTGTGAGCTGTGATGCCACGGCACTATACCAAGGGCAACATAGTAAGACTCTGTCTCAAAAAAAAAAAAGTAAATGGGGTCCGGTTAGGGTCATAGTGAGCCACCACTGTGCACCCACCCTGTGAACAAAAGTTAAAATGCCTGGTAATACCAAGGCAAGGATGTAGGTGGTGGGAGCTGTCAGACTCTGCTGGTGCAACCACTTTGGAAAACACAGAATGATTAAGCTTGTAGATGCCCCTACTCTGTGACTCACTGACTGGGCTCCTAGACACACACTCTGAGAGCTCGTGCACATGCACATCGGGAGATGTGCCAAACACTCCCAACTGCAGGCTCCCAAGTGTGCCCAGTGTGCCAGGGGAGAGTTGTGATGTGTTCACAAAGTAGAGACCAACTGCTCCTGCAGGCCTCAGTCAGGTGAAGCCATGTGATTCATGCTGCAAAGTGGCTGCCATTCTCAGAAGAGTAGGTACCAAATGATGCTTTTTACTAATGATTATTTTAATTCACATTATTCATTTATTTATTTATTTACTTTTTATTTTAGACAGAGTCTCACTCTGATTCCCTGGGTAGCACGCCATGGCATCATAGCTCATAGCAACCTGAAACTCCTGGGCTCAAGCAATCCTCTCACCTTAGCCTCTCAAGTAGCTGAGAATACTGGCTCCCACCACAATGCCTGGCTAGTTTTCTATTTTTAGTAGAGACAGGGTCTCATTCTTGTTTAGGCTGGTCTCGAGCTCAAGTGATCCACCCACCTCAGCCTCCTAGAGTGCTAGGATTATAGGCGTGAGCCACAGCACCCAGCCATACATAACTATTATTTTAATAGTACACTCAACAATATATTATCTGCGGATTTGTTCCTTTATAGTGAAAGTCTAAGAAAAATGAGGAAATGAGCTAAACATGGTGGTTCACTTGATCCCAGGAGTTTGAGGTTGCTATGAACTACAGTGACACCACTGCACGCTAGCTGGACAACAGATCAAGACTCTTGCTTTAGAAAAGAAAACAAAAAAGAAAGAAAGGGGGGGAAAGCAAGGGAATTAGAGACACAATGTTCAGGATAGTAGTTGTCGAACCACGGAGAGGGTGGATGTGGCTGGAAAATGATGCTCGCTTGAGAGTATTGGCAGTGGTCTCTCTCTGAAGGTGGCAGATGAGACACCAGATGAGACATACTCATTGTGGCCTTCTCTGTACGTGTAACGCATGTACGTATGCACATACATGTGCTATCTAGGATTGAAATGTTTCATGATAAGTAATTCAGGGGGATGGATGGGTGGTGTTCATGATGAATGGACTGCCACAGTCCCTGGAGGTGGGCTGTCCTTGGTCAGTTGATCAGGTTAGAAGTCAGAAAGCCCCAAGATGGTCTGTCACTTGCTTTTCACCACACTTCGCCAAGACCCAGACTGCTTATCTGGAGAGTGGAGGCCCAGATCTGGCAACTAACCTTAGAAAGGTAAATCAGGCATGAAGCAAGTGCCTGTGGCATCATCATCATCATCATCATCATCCCCGTCACCTCCCCCACCAGAGAAGGCATTAGGAAAGATAAACATCTAATTGTGCCATTAGCTAGTTTTATGACCTTGGACAGGTAGCTTTGTCTCCCCCACCTCAGTTTCCTCCTCTGTAGAGTGAGGGTAATAATTGTGTTCACTTCAGGAGTGTTGTGAGGGTTCAGGGTGACAACAGTGACCAAAACCTGCCCCCTCAGCCAGTGCCAGGCACTGCCCAGAACTCTGTAAGTGTGGATGTCGAGCCAAGTGTGCTGACGAGGTGGCCAGGCCACAAAACACGCCCAGCACATAGGAAGTCAGCAAGTGGAAGTGCTAGCATGATTTCTCTAGGCTGTGGTCCTAGGAGAGGAGGTGCTGGGTTATTGATTAAGCCTAGCTTCAGATTTATGTGATATTGCTAAAAAGGTTTTCAAAGTGGTTGTACTGATATCCACACTCAACCAGCCACATATAATGATTCCTATTGCTCCACATCCTTACTCACCAACCCTTGGTACTGTCAGACTTTTTAATTTTACCAATCTGGTGGGTGTATAATATGAGGTTTCCTCTCTATCTAGATTTATTTAATTTTAAAGGGTGGATTTTAAGTGAAAGCATCAAATTGAAAACCAGCACAGATGGCATGTGGGATATGGCAAAAACCCAGAGGTCTGGGAAGCAGGGTGCTAACTGGTGTTTCTCTCGCAGCGGACTCCACGGGAACCCACTCCCTCTACACCACCTACCAGGACTACGAGATCATGTTCCACGTCTCTACCCTGCTCCCTTACACCCCCAACAACAGACAGCAGGTCAGTAATTCTCAGGCATCCTCCCACCCAACCATGGCCACTCTGCCTGGGGGTTCAAGACTAGGCCAGGTGTGGTTTGATGTCCATCTGGCATCGTTCTTCCTTGGCCATCCTGCTGGCCTCTACCTACCGTACTCTCCTCAAGGTCTCTTGAGTCATCATTGATCTTATGAAAAAGAAGAGTGAATCAGTCAACAGCCTTTTGACCGCAAGTGATAGAAACCCAAACCAAGCTAGCATAAGCAGAAACTGAGATTACTGGGTTCTAGAAAGATGCTGGCTTTAGGTGTAGTTGGCTCCAGGAGCTGAAATAATATTAGCAATCCTGGCCAGGTGAGGTGACTTACACCTGTAATCCCAGCGCTCTGGGAGGTGTAGGTGGTAGACTGCCTGAGCTCACAGGTTTGAGACCAGCCTGAGCAAGAGCAAGACCTCGTCTCTAAAAATAGCCAGGCATTGTGGCAGGCGCCTGTAGTCCCAACTTCTCAGGAGGCTGAGGCAAGAGAACCTCTTGAATCCAAGAGTTTGAGGTTGCTGGGAGCTATGACATTACAGCACTCTACAGAGGCCAACAAAGTGAGACTCAGTCTCAAAAAAGAAAATATTATCAATCCTTTCCATTTCACACCTGCTTTTCTTTGTAGTGGCATTATTCACAGATCTTCTTCCCTAGGAGCCCTAGGCTCATATCCTGCCAGCTTAGCCACTCCACGGGAAGGAGAGCTGTTCCTTCCAGTTGCTCCAGAAGTGCTTCAGGGTTAAATCTTCCTGGCCCATTCACATGCCAGTCCCTGCATGGGCGGTGGGGATGACTGACCAAGCCTGAAGCACATGCCCACCCCCAGGGAGGTGAGTGGGGCCGACTCAACTTGATACATGGAGGGAAATTGGGGAGGTGCTTTCCCAAAGGTAGTGGGTGTAGCTCCCAGAAGGGGGGGCACTGGGTGTGCAACAGCAGCACACATCCCCTGCCACACGCTGCTGTTGTGATCCGGTTCCTTTCTCGGACCCCAAGGGGGCAAGTCCTTTTAGTTTCTAAGGAACAGAAACCCCACAGAATATTGACACTTTAGGAAGTATATCTTTTTCTCCTGTCAGTACAGGTGACATTGTAGATTTTATAGGCCCCAAAAGGTCAAATATCAGTGATTTCATAAGGTTCACTGAATAGCATACTATTAAGAGTACTGGTCTCAAAATTAGACCTGGGTCTGAGTTCCTTCCTTGCCATTTACTACCTGTGTACCCCCAGGTGAGTGATTTCACCTCCCTGAGCCCTGATTCCCTCCTCTGTAAAATAGGCAGAATGATAGTGCCGGTGTCTCCCGTGCTCTCTTGCATTCGTTGTATCCCTGGGAGTTGCCACTGTCTATGAGTTCACTGTGGCTGAACCAACAAAGACAGCAAACACACACAGACTCCTACAGAATTTGTGATTCCATGAAAGATTTTGAAGAGATGGAGAATTCTGTTATCTCTCAATGTGCAAAGTGATTTGGGAATATAAAGAATTTCTCTGGGTTGAATTACATAGAAGTTTGTCACTGACCAATGTTCTCAACTATAAGTGTGTAAGCTAAGAAATAATTTCTCTTGATAAATAAGCAGTTTAACAAATAAAAGAAATAAAAAGAACTAGGAGTTCTAGAGTGAGTGAGTGAGAGTCACTTAGGGTTACATGGGGCCCCCTTCTGTGGATCTTATGTTACCAGAGTGCATTCCTTATCAGCTTTGTGAGTATAAGCAAAACACTTTGAATATGACATCACCCATGAAGATAGCAGTGTCTTCAGAGACTGACAAGGATGAGGGGTCAGAGGTCACCCTTGTCAAGAGATCTCACAGGCCACTCTGGAGGCACAACCACCCTGACCTTCTCAGCTTAGTTGTCCAGGGGAGGGGTGGCAGCCTAGAACTAACCCTGCTGCTGTCTCTGGTCTGACTCGACCATTGTCCATGAGTGTGGCTTTGAGGAAGTCAGAGGCCACTATCCTGTGCTCCCCTTTAACAGATGTGATTTATTGAGCACCTCCTGTATGCCAGGCACTGTTATAGATACTGAGGCTATAGCAGTGGGCAGTGAACAAAACAGACAGTATCCCTCTCCTCATGGAGCCGACACTTCATTGAGAAGAGAGAGATAAGAAACCAAAAGAAGGGCTCGGTCCTGTGGCTCAAGTGGCTAAAGCACCGGCCACATACACCTAAAGTGGCAGGTTTAAATCCAGCCCAGGCCCACCAAACAACAATGATGGCTGCAACCAAAAAATAGCCAGGTGTTGTGGCAGGCACCTGTGGTCCCAGCTGTTTGGGAGGCAAAGGCAGGAGACTCAACTTGAGCCCAGGAGTTGGAGGTTGCTGTGAGCTGTGATGCCACGGCACTCTACCCAGGGGAATAGCTTGAGGCTCTATCTCAAAAAAAGAAAGAAAGAAAGAAACCAAAGGAAGAGGAACAATACGTGCTCAATGATGGGGGCAGAAAAGGAGAGAGATGGGAGTGTTGGGGACGTGGTGGATCTTGGATAAGATCAGCAGAGGCTGAAAACCCCACACTGTACCCCAGAAGTGCATTAATGTACATAGTTAACATTCAATAAAAAAAAAAAAGATCAGCAGAGGCCTCCATGTCTTGGATAAGAAATTTCAGCAGACTGGGCGCAGTGGCTCATGCCTGTAATCCTAGGACTGTGGAAGGCATCAGCAGTTTGAGACCAGCCTGAGCAAGAGTAAGACCCTGTGTCTACTAAAAATAGAAAAACTAGCCAGACATAGTGGTGGGTGCCTGTAGTCCCAGGTACTCGAGAGACTGAGCCAAGAGGATAGCTCAATGGCTTGGTGCCTGTGGCTCAAGTGGCTAAGGCGCCAGCCACATATACCTGAGCTGGCGGGTTGGAATCCACCCCAGGCCCACCAAACAATGATGGCTGCAACCAAAAAAAATAGCTGGGCGTTGTGGCGGGCACCTGTAGTCCCAGCTGCTTGGGAGGCAGAAACAGGAGAATCGCTCGAACCCAGGAGTTGGAAATTGCTATGAGCTGTGATGCCACGGCACTCTACCCAGGGTGACAGCTTGAGGCTCTGTCTCAAAAAAAAAAAAAAAAGAAAGAAAGAGGATTGCTCAAGCGCAAAAGTGTGAGATTGCTGTGAAAAATGATGCCATGGCACTCTACCCAGGGTGACAGAGTGAGACTTGGTCTCAACAAAAAAGACATCTCAGCAAACACCTGGGGAGGTGAGGAGGGAAGCCATGTAGGGATTGAGGGAAGATTGTCCTGGGCAGCAGGAGGCCATCTTGGCTGGAGCAGAGTGAGCAGAAGGGTATGGAAATGTCAGAGAGGTGATGGTGCCTCCTGAGCCATGGTGGGGACTTTGTCCTTCACCCTGAATGAGGGGGATCTCCAGGGGTTTCTGAGCAGAGGAGGGACATATGAGGGTACGGTGGAAACTTGGAGACAGTGAGGAGCTGTTGGGATGGTCCAGGCAGGACCCCTCAAGCTGACCTGTGACACTTTTCCCCATGCTGCCCATTTCCCAGCTCCTGAGGAAGAGGCACATTGGAAACGACATTGTGACGATCATCTTCCAGGAGCCGGGGGCACTGCCTTTCACCCCCAAGAACATCCGCTCCCACTTTCAGCATGTCTTCATCATCGTCCGTGCACACAACCCCTGCACCGATAATGTCTGCTACAGGTAGGCACCGCTGCACGCCGCCCACCCCGGCACACACTGGCTGCACACCATGAAAACCAGTGGCTGCCCCAGGCAGCATGCAGAGTGAGCAGACGGCCCAGGCAAGTGGGCGGCCTCCTGTGCTGCTCATTACTTCTTCCACAGGGGAGCTCCATCCACATGTTCCCACACCATCCAGGAGAGTGAATTTTTTTTTTTTTTTTTTTTTTTTGCGGTTTTTGGGCAGGGCTGGGTTTGAACCCACCACCTCCAGCATATGAGGCCAGCACCCTACTCACTGAGCCAGAGGCGCTGCCCCAGGAGAATGATTCTTAACCTAGAAAGCAGCATGGCTCCGGAGTTTTGATAAGACAACCTTCAGGGATTTGTATATGCTTGAATCTTTTGTTATAAGTGGCAGAAAAGCCATCTGAATTTGGCTTGAGACAAAAAGGTGGTTGTGTATATTGGCTCTCAGAATGACAAGCTTGGGCACAGCTTTGCTCTCTTGTACGTTGCTTTCTGGCAGCTGTGAGCTTAACATCCTACCAGCTGCAAATTCAGCAAAAAAGAAAGATTTTCTTTCCCCTGAGTTGTCATAGAAGCCTCAGAATTGAGGCTTACCAACTTGGTTGGTATCATGTACCTATCCAAGGGCCAAAATGACCAACCCAGCCTGGACACCAGGGTGCAGGGACTGAGACACAGGAGTGATGGCCCAAAGTAAAAGCAGAAGGTGGAGGCAGGACAGGCAGGGATAGCGTGTGTAGGTGGGCCCTGCTTGGGAGGTAGAGCTGAGAGTATTTACTTATTCGTTTTTGAGACAGAGTCTCACTCTGTTACCCTTGGTTAGAATGCCGTGGAATCATACCTCACAGCAACCTCAGGCTCTTTGGCTCAAGCAATCCTCTTGCTTCAGCCTCCCAAGTGGCTGGGACTACAGGTGCCTGCTACAATGCCCGGCTACTTTTTCCATTTTTAGTAGAGATGGGGTCTTGCTTTTGCTCAGGCTGGTCTCAAACTTCTGAGTTCAAGCAATGCTCCTGCCTCAACCTCCCAGAGTGCTAGGATGCAGGCGTGAGCCACTGCCTCTGTCAGTAGCGTCTTTTCTGATTCACCCCTGCCAGTTTCAGCTTGCTCAACTTATTGGTGTTCCTAGAGGGGGCTTCATTTATTCCTGTCAGTGTGAATTTTACATTTTTAGGGTTTTTTTTATATTTCAAAAAACTTTAATGATGACACACATACTTGCACCCATGTCCACGTATATAGCTGTGGAATAAATTCCTAGATGGAAGTGCTAAGTCAGGAAGAGTGTATATATGGGCACTGGCAGTCTTGGTGGAATTACCAGGATCACCAGCTCCTCTTAGCTGACTGTGCCGGAGAAGGCAGGACATCCAGTATGCATTGCTGGCTGCTGGAAGCCAGCATGCTGTGTGGCAGGGCGCATGCCTGCTGGCACATCCCAGGCCTGAGGCCCCTCTCCCCCAGCTTGTTTGTGCTTGGGACACACAGTGGCAGCTGAGAATGCCTACACCTTGGGCTCTGTGTAGGACTAAGGAGCTTGGATGATGCCAGGGTTTAAGAAAGGTAGTCCTGATGAGGGAAGATGGAAGATGTTCTCTCTCACTTTGAGTCTCACACACACTCAAAGCGGGCAGCCACCTTGTGGTGCATCAGAGGTAGGATGTTGAGTTGGCTGGGGGCCCTTCTCCCCTTGTGCCCCACTCTGCCCTTCCCCTCCTGCCTGCCTCATCACAGTAGCCAGCAGCCTCCCGCCTTCCAGGTCAGCCTCTGTATGGTGTCCAGAGTAATCTCTTCTCTTTGATGCACAACCCTTTCTTATTTTTTTACAATTTAATTTAAAATATCTTTTATTATGTAATTTTTTTAATTTTTTATTTTTGATACAGAGTGTCACTCTGTTGCCCTGGGTAGAGTGCCATGGCATCACAGCTCACTGCAACCTCAAACTCATGAGCTTAGGCAGTTCTTGCCTTAGCCACCAAGAAACTGGGACTACAGGTGCCTGCCACAAGGTCTGGCTATTTTTTTTTTTCTTTAGAGAAGAAGTCTCACTCTGGCTCAGGCTGGTCTTGAACTTGTGAGCTCAAGCAATCCACCAGCCTCGGCCTCCCAGAGTGCTAGACTTACAGGCGTGAGCCACCACGCCTGGCCCATTATGTGATATTTTCAACATTCTAACAAGTACAAAAAATAATATAACAGACACCCATGTGCCCACCACCAGATTTAACAGATGTTAACATTTTGCCTTATTTACTTCAGCTCTCCCTCTTTCCTGTATTTTTTTTTTTTTTTTGAGACAGAGCCTCAAGCTGTCCCCCTGGGTGTGATCCCACCACGGCATCACAGCTCACAGCAACCCCCAACTCCTGGGCTCAAGCAAGTCTCCTGCCTCAGCCTCCCAAGTAGCTGGGACCACAGACGCCCGCCACAACGCCCGGCCATTTTTTGGTTGCAGCCATCATTGTTGTCTGGCGGGCCCAGGCTGGGGATTCGAACCTGCCACCTTAGGTGTATGTGGCTGGCGCCTTAGCCACTTGAGCCACAGGCGCGGAGCCTCTTTCCTATATTTTTAAAGAAAGAAAATGTTAGAGATACAACCAAAGCTCCACCATCCCACCTCTCCACATCCCTCCTTCCCTACAGGCAGCTACTCTCAGGACAGATCTGACCTTGTCTTTGCTCTGTGGAAGGAGCCTGGCCATGGATCGCTGGCTGACCTCCTGTCCCTCTGCCTAGCTCCCCCTCAGAGCATTTCTAATTGTCCTTCAACATTGAACTTGCAGGGTCTGACATCCTCCAGTAGTTCATTACCCCTTCCATGTGAGGTTGCCAGATAGGTCTCTGTCACAGCAGTCATCTCACATGCATAAAAACAACCTGATGAGTACACTCTTACCTCCCTTGAAGATGACCCCATGTCATATTTACCCCCTATTATTTTGCATGGCACATAGCTGGTCCTAAAGACATCTTTGCTGGGTAGGCAGTCTTGGCCCAAACATAGGCACCAACAAAATTACTATTGAATAAATAATGATGGCTTGGCACCTGTGGCTCAAGTGGCTAAGGCACCAGCCACATACACCTAAGGTGGCGGGTTCGAATCCAGCCTGGGCCCGCCAAACAACAATGACGGCTGCAAGCAAAAAATAGCCGGGCATTGTGGCAGACACCTGTGGTCCCAGCTACCTGGGAGGCTGAGACAAGAGACTTGCTTGAGCCCAGGAGTTGGAGGTTGCTGTGAGCTCTGATGCCACGGCACTCTACCCCGGGGGATAGCTTGAGGCTCTGTTTCAAAAATAAATAAATAAATAATGATGAGAATTCTCACTAAGCTGCAGTGATCAGTTGACCTGGTGGTCACCCATCTCCTAGTTGTGTAAAAAGTCATCATCCTTTGCTTCAAGTGTGCTGTTTCTGAACAGCACACCAGCATCATCCCTGCATCCTATGCACTATAAAACCAGTCCCTCCTGCTAGGGAGTGAGGGACCAGTTATTCTGATTGTCCAGAAACCTTCAGCAGTTTGCAATTTCATGATTCTTAAAATTATGAATCCACAACAGATACGGTGGCTCATGCCTGTAATCATGGCACTCGAGGAGGCCAAAGTGAGTAGATTGCCTGAGCTTAGGAGTTTAAGACCAGCCTGAGAAACCAGCAAGACCCTTTCTGTACTAAAAATAGAAAAATTAGCCAGGCGTTTTGGCGGGCACCTGTAGTCCCAGCTACTCGGGGGGGCTAGGGCAAGAAGATGGCTTGAGCCCAAGAGTTCGAGGCTGCTGTAAGCTATGATGCCACAGCACTCTACCCAGGGTGATAGAGTGGAAAAAAAAAATTATCAATCGAGATGATGAAAAAGCCAAAATCTGTCACTTAACAGCCAAGTGCTGAATGAAGAAATTGCAAAGCTCTTCACATCTGCAAAGCACCATTTGCCTTATTAATTTGAGGTGAGGGACCAAGGAGGCCATCTCCACCTTCTGTCTGGGGAAAAGCCAGGCCCACAGGATTTCTCACAGAAGAGAACTTGCCTGGGTTGTGTGGCTTTCTTTGAAGAATGTCTGCTCTGGGAGATGCCTGTTTCTACCAAACCCACACCCACTGTACTTTGATAGAAATCAGTTTCTTCTGGGTCTGTCTGTTCAAGTTCAAGTCATTGAGTTAGTCATATGAGGACTTGAAGGGAATCTGCTAAACCCAGGGTGGTCCCCGGCCATGTGGCACCCCTGGGCCGTGAAGGGTCACTAGACAGTAGACTCTGGAGATGGAAAGCAAGGGGTCTGGCCTGATTGGGGTCACACAGCAGCTGGGCACTGGTCACCTGCATGTGTTCTGTTCTCCTTCAGTTCCTTCTTCATGAGGCAGCCACAGTGGTCTTTGTATGTTGCCAATCTAGTATCACCACCAGCATCTCCATCCTTGAGAGACCCAGCCAGAAGGGGGACCTTCCTCTGCACAAGGATTTAACTGAAGGAAGTTAAAGCAGACTACAATAGGGATATGGGCAGGTCATGGGAATCCGTGTGGGAAGGACTGGCAGGGAGCATTACTCCGCCTCCAGGCTTGACAGGTCGGAGGGAGACGGGAGGAGGAGATTCTGGAAGCTGGTGAGAGCTGTGGCCCTGAAAGAGAGGCTACCTAACAGGAGCAGTGGCTATAAAGGACCAAGGACCACAGGCACTGAGGCTATCCCAGCCTGGCAGGGAGGGAGGGAAGAGAAATAAATTCTCCAAGCTCTGTTCCTGCTTTTCCATCTGTTGCTATTGCCTCCCATTGGCCAAACTCAACCAGAAGCCAGAGAGCACAGGACCTCAGGTGACAGCCATAAATAAATTCCTTCCTGAGCACTGAGCAGGGTAGAGAATGGCAGAGACTGGATCCAAGGCTGAGGACAGTAAATGGGTTTACCACAGAAATAGATCATTAAAGGGCTGCTTGCCCTCATGGTAAGGATGAAAAGTGCTAACATACCACTGCGCCCTGTGTGGCCTGGCCTCTGGCAACCTTATAGCCTCCTGCTCCCCATCCCCACCCACTCCTGGCTCTGGCCACACCGGCCACAGTTCATCCTGTGCCATCATTCCCTAGCCTGGTGTTGCATGTACTGCACCCTCAGCCTGTAGCACCTTCTCCCCATTCTTCCTCTGGCTCCTATTTAGCCCTTAGATCCCAGTGTCATTGTCACTTCCTCAGAGAGGCCCTGCCAGATTCTCCCTGTCCAGGAGAATCTGGCATGAGGTCCTTTTCTTGTTCTGTCATAACACTCCCCATGCCCTTTCTTTCTCTTATTTATTTATTTATTTATTTATTTATTTTGAGACAGTCTCACTTTGTCAACTGGCATCATAGCTCACAGCAACCTCAAACTCCTGGGCTCAAGCAGTTTCTCTTGCCACGGCCTCCTAAGTAGTGGGGACTATGGGCATGCAGTACAGCAGTAGGCTAATTTTTGTATTTTAGAAGAGACAGGTCTCGATCATGCTCAGGCTGGTCTCAAACTCTTGACCATAAGCAATCCTCCCACCTTGTCTTCCCAGAGAGCTAGGATCCTACAGGTAAGCCACTGTGCCTGGCTATGAATGTTTTTTAATTAATAAATTCTTTATTTAAAAAATTATCCTGGATGATACCTGTGGCTCAGAGGAGTGGGGCACCAGCCCCATATGCCAGAGGTGGAGGGTTCAGACCCAGCCCCACATAAAAACTTCAAAACAATAAAAAATAAAAAATTATCCTACACTGTCTCGGTGCTGTAGCTCAAGTGGCTAAGATGCCAGCCACATATACCAGAGCTGGTAGGTTCGAATCCAGCCTGGGCCTGCCAAACAACAATGACAACTACAACCAAAAAATAGCTATTGTGGCAGGTGCCTATAGTCTCAGCTACTTGGGAGGCCGAGGTAAGAGAATTGCTTAAGCCCCAGGAGTTGGAGGTTGCTGTGAGCTGGGACGCCATGGCACTCTACCTAGGTGACAGCTTGAGATTCTGTCTCCAAAAAAAAAAAAAATTTATCCTACAATAGGAAAAGAAACAGTAGAAATACCTTCTGAACACCATACTCACAAGTTGAGGTTTTTATAGAAGTCGAATGCAATAAATACACTTGAAGAAAAATTAGGCCAGGCATGGTGGCTCTCACTGTAATCCCTGCACTTTGAGGGGCTGAGGTGGGAGGATCTCATGAGCATAGGACATCAAGATCAGTGTGGGCAACGTAGTGAGACCCATCTCCATGAAAAGGAAAATTAGCCAGGCATTGTGGCGGGCACCTGCTTGAGCCCAGGAGTTTGAGATTGTTGTGAGCTAGGATGATGCCATAGCACTGTACCCCAGGTAACAGAGTGAGACTCTTATCTCCAAAAAACAAACAAAAAAAAATTAAAAATTTTTTAAAAGTTAACTTATTACTCGCCCATTTACATCACCTCATACTGTTGTTATGTAAAGAGTGTAATCACTTGACCCTTAGTACTCCAGCAGGCACCATGGCCTCCCTGCTCACTTTTAGAAATCATCTGCCCCAGAGGCCACTGAGTCTGAATTTGGTCATTAGAAAGTCACATCCAAGATATTCATCAAATCTCCGATCTTGACTCATAAGCAAATCTTCTTTCCATCCCAGCTTAGGGCAGCTTCCGCCTAGAACCCTGGGTAGATAGTGAGCCTGGTACCTCTCCTGTTTCTCCAGATTGTGATTCTCCGCCACCCAGCCCTGCTGACTACTGGGTTCGGACCCATCCGAGGTCAGAGAACAGGGAGGATATGGAGGCAGGGAGGTACCACGTGCACTGTGGTCATAGCCTGTGGTCTGTTCTTCTGTCTGCTCACTGCATCTCACAGGCAGGGTGGGGTGGGAAGAGAGCTTTTTCCATAGGCTGCTTCCCTGCTTTGTAGTTTATAGAGGTGGGTCAAGGGATTCAAGAATTTTGGGGAACATGTTTTTAAATCGTTTTCTTTTTACATTTTCTTTTTTTTTTTTTTTTTTTAGATAGAGCCTCAAGCTATCCCCCTGGGTAGAGTGCCGTGGCATCACGCTCACAGCAACCTCCAACTCCTGGGCTCAAGCGAGTCTCCTGCCTCAGCCTCCCAAGTAGCTGGGACCACAGGCACCTGCCACAATGCCTGGCCTTTTTTTGGTTGCAGCCATCATTGTTGTTTGGCGGGCCCGGACTGGGGATTCGAACCCGCCACCTTGGGTGTATGTGGCTGGCACCTTAGCCGCTTGAGCCACAGGCGCCGAGCCCTCATGTATCTTTTTAAGCCATGTTTGAGTTTCCTAATACTTGTTACAAAATCATGGCTAAATCTTTCAGTCTTAACTTTTAGATCAGCTACAACCTGAGCATGAAGACTTAGTCATGGTTTGAACGGAACATGTAAGTCATCAGTCTTGGAAACGAAGCAGACGCCCAGAACACAAGTAGAAAGTGAAGCTCATAGGTTCCAAACCAGCCTGAGCCAGAGCGAGACTCTTCTCTAAAAATAGCTGGGCATTGTGGCAGGCGCCTGTAGTCCCAGCTACTTGGGAGGCTAAGGCAAGAGAATTGCTTGAGTCCAAGAGTTTGAGGTTGCTCTACCAGGGGCAACAAAAATGAGACTGTCTCAAAAAACAGAAAGGGAAGGAGACAAAGAGCTGCTTAGAGAGAGGAAGATCTGTGACCTTGTCTACAGTGATTGGCAGGTTAAGGCCTGTGTGCTGTGAAATTTCCAACAGTGACACGGCAGAGAAAGGAGAAATTCTTCATCATTCCCAGAAATCGACATTTAGAATAATCTAAATTAGTGCCTCTAACTTGAATGTGACATCAATCACCTGAGGATCTCTTAAAAGCCAGTTTCTGATTCACTGAGTAGTATGTGTGGGCTGGGGTGGGGGCAGGGAGCTGATCCCCAAACAAGGTTTGAGGGCCCTACCAGCACCAGGTCAGACAGAGGACATGGAGGAGCGGCCACAGGGACCTCTAAGTCACATGAGAGCTGTGAAGGAAACGGGGCATGTGTGTGTGTCTGTGTGTCTGTGTGAGTGTGTGTCTCTGCATGTGTGCGTATGCCTGTGTGTCTGTATGTCTGTGTGCCTTGTGTATGTGTCTGTGTTTGTGTGTAGTCTGTGTATGTCTATTAGTGTATGTCTGTCAGTGTCTGTCTGTGTCTGTGTGTGTCTACATAGTATAGGTATTTGTGTGTGTATGTCATGTCTGTGTGTGTTGGTTCAGATGTGTTTGAGACTCATGCATTTGATCTGAGCAATATCTGTCAACATTTTTGGGAAAGAACAGTGTGTACAGAAAGAGAATGAATACCTATATAATGTGAAGATGATTCTCTGTGACCCTCAAAGAAGATTTCATGGAAGTACTAATGATGATGACAACAGTATTAGTAAAAATAATGCACCATTCTTGAACAGCAGTTAGCTCAAGCTTACTTGGCATGAATGAGCTTGGTGATGCAGAATCCCACAGCAGCAAAAAGATCTTTGTTCTAATGTTCTTATGTAGCCATCAAAACTTAAAGACTAACATTAAAATAATTATTATAAAATAAAATGTAAAGAAATAATGTAAATAATTCTAAAACATTCACAAATTGTTTTAAAACTCCTTTACATGGTGACATAAAGAAATTTAGGTTTAAAAAATTCACAATGAATAGCTCTTTCCCTCATAAAGTGCTTGTTTTAAAAGTAAATTAACCAGAAGTTCTTTAAATAACAAACATCCTTAGCACATTTAAGATCTAGTTCAATTTAAAATCCACCTATATTTCTCAGGGATACACACAAGTTACTACAAGCATATCCTTAGGGTCAGCTCTGAGAAAACACTTTGTAAAACACAAAGCCAGCCATTCAGATCAAATTTTGTTTTTGTTTTTTGAGACAGAGTTTCACTTTGTCACCCTCTGTAGAGTGCTATAGAATCAAAGCCCACAGCAACCTCAAATTCTTGGCTCAAGCGATTCTCTTGTCTCAGCCTCCCAAGTAGCTGGGACTGCCAGCACCCACCACAACACCCAGCTATGGAGGGTTTTTTTGGCAGTTTTTGGCTGGGGCTGGGTTTGAACCCACCACCTCCAGTATATGGAGCTGGTGCCCTACTCCCTTGAGCCATAGGCACGGCCCAAGCCCAGCTAATTTTTTAGAGATGAGATCTTGCTCTGGCTCAGGCTGGTCTTAATTGAACCTGTGAGCTCAGGCAATCCACCTGCCTCAGCCTCCCAAAGTGCTAGGATTATAGGTGTGAGCCACTGCGTCTGGCCCAGATGGAATTTCTACAGATGCTAAACGTTTGGAAGCATCTGGATGACTGATCTCATTTTTCATTTTACATATGATTGTGAGAAGAGTAGACACTGACACAGTATATAACAGTTTCTCAAAACTGAATGCATTTTACAAGATGGAGGAAATCACCAAGCTCTTTCATACAGGGCTATTCTTTCACAAAAGAATTATGATTAAGATTATAATTATTGGCTCGGCGCCTATAGCTCAACCGGCTAAAGCGCCAGCCACGTACACCTAAGGTGGCGGGTTCGAATCCCCAGGCCAGGCCCACCAAACAACAATGATGGCTGCAACCAAAAAATAGCCGGGCGTTGTGGCAGGCGCCTGTAGTCCCAGCTACTTGGGAGGTGGAAGCAAGAGACTCGCTAGAGCCCAGGAGTTGGAGGTTGCTGTGAGCTGTAATGCCACGGCACTCTACCCAGGGGGACAGCTTGAGGCTCTGTCTCAAAAAAAAAAAAAGATTATAATTATTATTATCTGCTAATCATAATGGTACACATAAAAGTAAAAATGTAATGAACTCTTTCCCTTCTTGTACATACACATTATAGATAGATGACAGATAGATAGATAGATGATAGATGGATAGAGATATGCATGGGTAGATTAGATAGCTGGGCCCAATGAAAGCTACAAGTTTGGAGTTGAGACAAATTTCTTTTCACTATTTCCTATCACTCTGTGATTTCAATCTGCTGAAAATAAAACTTCATATTACTGTATATACATGAAATTCACCATTAGAAATATTCATCAAGGTTTGAGGGAGAACAAATCATGGGTAATAAGAAAAGCTATCAATCCCTTTAGATAGCTATCAATTAATTTTAGCAAAATAACACTCTAGAAAATTAACTTTTATGGCTAACACTTCAACTAGAAATGCCATGAAAAATCACACCAATCAATTCCAGGCGTGTCAGTCCAGACCAGTGGTTCTCAACCTTCCTAATGTCACGGCCCTTTAATGCAGTTCCTGTGGGTCATGACCCACAGGTTGAAAACCACTGGTCTACACCATCCGTAGACCGGTTACATCCCCAGGAGCGTGGTAACCAGCAACATTGAATAAAAGCCATGCCTAGACAAAAAGTCAAGTCTCAAAGGTTCTGAATGATGCAAATTACACTTACTTCTTGCTCTGTATATCCAGCTACTATTTTATAATGAAAATGCAATGGAAGGTCAACTGTGAAAATACATGTCAATTAAGACGTATTTTAATTTTAATAAAGTTATAGCAATTTAAAAACATAGGCTGTAAAGTGAAGTATTCCTGTTAAAGAAGGAATCTCTTCCCACTCTCCCCACTGCAGGGACAGCAATCATCCTTCACTGACACCTGCCAAATGAATAATATTTTGATCAAAATATCATTTGATTAAAATTTTAATGTGACACTGTGAGAATTGGTCATTATCATTCTTAATATGATAATTTCTGAATATGTTTTAAAACATGTATTACAGTAATGATTACATATACAATGAAAACAACACATAGGCACCCCTTGAAGGTGCTGTGGGTTGGGTTCTAGACGACCAAAGTAAAGTGAATGTTGCAATAAAGCATGTCACATGAATGTTTTTGGTTTCCTATTGCATATAAAAGTTAGTTTACACAAAGCCACAGTCTATTAAGTGTGCATTAGTATTAGGTTGAAAAATGTACAAATTTTAATTAGAAAATACCTTATTAGTAAAAAGTGCTAATGGTCATCTTAGCCTTTATTGAGTAGTAATCTTTTTGGTACAGGAGGTTCCTGGTGAGATGCCTATGGCTGCACATTTATTAGGGTGGTGACTGCTAATGGCTGGAGTGGTAATTTCTAAAAATAAGACCAGGAATGTTTCCACACCAACTGACCCTTCCTTTTGCAAAAAATTTCTCTGTAGCACATGATGCTCTTTGATTCTATTTTACTCACTGAAGAACTTTCAAAATCAGAGTTGATCCTTGAAAAGCCTGCTGCTGTTCTATCAACTAAGTCTGTGGAATATTCTAAATCCTTTGTTGTCAGGACACAACAGTAACACAACAGTGTCCCGAGCATCTTCTCCTGAAGTGGATTCCCTCTCAAGAAACTAGTATCTTTGCTCATCCCTGAGTAGCAACTCCTCATCTCTTACCGTTTTGTCATGAGATTATAGCAATTCAGCCACATCTTTAGGCTCCACTGCTGATTATAGTTCACGTGGTGTTCCCACAACATCTGCGGTTATTTCATTTGCTGAAGTGTTCAGCCCGTCAAAGTCACTATGAGGGTTGGAATCAACTTCTTCCAGACCCCTGTTGATGTTGATACTTTGACCTCCTCTCACAAATCATGAATGTCCTTAGTGGCATCTAAGAAGGGTGAATCTTTTCCAGGTTAACATAATGGTTTAACAAATGTAACATTTTAAAATATGTTGTGAATATACATTTATTTTAGAAGTCTTCAAAGGCAGTTAATATTAACTGGGGATTAAATATATACCTTCTAGGAAAATGAGAAAAAGGCCTGCAATTGAAACACTAGAATTTTATACTATTTGTAAATTGAAAAAATAACTTGTCCGCCTCATAACACTGACATACAGTGCAGTAATGAGGACTATATTCAACCTTTTTTTCCCCTGCTTGGTTTTCTCCTTGTGATTCAATATAGTTTTTTCAAAAAGAAAACCAAACTAAATCAAATCTAGCAAAAGAAATTATTTTTTGCCAGTAGAATATAGTTTGTTGCTAATTTTGTCTCTTATCTTTTTGGCTTCTTGGACCCTTGACAGAAGAAACTTCTTCACTTACCAAAGGAAGAAATTAAATTAAATTTAATTATATCACCTCTTCTTGCCTGAAACTTACAGTGACGACTTCAAGTAAATTATCTTCAGCTTTTGCAAGAAACACTGAATTTTACTGTTTCAAACTTTTTTGATAACAGTGATAGAAGTACATGGTTTTAGAGTTCGGGACCATGTAGCTCAATCACCTCATTTTGCACAAAAGAAGTGGAGTGACTAAGTGATTCATCAGCACAAGCTGAGGAGCCCTGTAGCCTTGTCCACACCTTATTTTGCCTTTGACAGCAGTTCCAAGCCCTGGACCATGGTCACAATACACGGGCTCTGGAAAGACAGGGTTCAAACCTACAGGTCAAACACTTGGGCTGTTTTTAAGTCATGGGTAGAAAGCATGGGTTTCTCCAGGCAGGGGGAAGGTCGTCCTGCAGCCAGCCCCCTGCACAACAGATGCTTCTAGTGGCCAGAGATATTCAAGGAGTTCATCCTGATATCATTATTTGAAAAGCTCAGTAAAGATTAAAAAATCAATATACCCTTTTGGCTTTTAAAAAACTGTAAAAATTGTTAACGTAAAAAGAGGGATACCCAGAGTAATTTTAATACAGAACTTTGCAAAACTGAATGAATGAACACGAGTGTCCTATCCTTAACTGTTAGATCTCATGAACCCAAACACCAGCCAGGCCCTACCTGTTCCATAACTACTGTCCCCAAGAGAGCACTGGTGTCTAAGGTTGGGCTGCCATACAGCCAGGTGGCAGCAATGTCGCTCAAGGGATCCAATGATCCGTCCTGCTAAAAGCTGCAAAAGAAAAAAAGGATAAATTACTAGCAAGGTTTCCCAGGCGGTAGCATTTGCTTATGTTAGGGTGGAGGGGAAGGTGGATCCTACTGGTATTATTTAGGGGGAAAAAAAGTGTAGCTTTTGATTGTGTAAAATACTATGTTTAAAGAGTTCATGTAAACTTAAAATAACGTGATTAGGATAATTTTTTCTTTTTTTTTTCACCATACCAAGATTTTGTTTTCAAAAACTGTTTTATACCAAAATATTCTTGCAAGAAGAAAATCTCCTCGTGTTTCCATTGCGCCAGAAATGGGAGCTAAGCCGCCCCCCAGCAGCTCGGGGACCACAGGTGGGACCGGTGAGGCGAAGGCAAGGGGCGGGGTGGGGAGAGGGTCGACTTCAGCACTGGGAGTTGCTCTCGAAAGAGGAACTTAAATTTCTTCGAGAAGGCAAGGGAAAGGGGAAAAAGGGAAAAATACCTCATCTTATGTGCCTAAATCTGTTAGACATGAAATTGTACTTTTTCCTGACTGCATTTTAGCAGAAACGTTCACATTTCAGTTATTGTTGCTTGGGGAAAGATCCTTCTGTGAAATCAAACCATTTGCTTTTAAAGAGCAGCGATAAGCCCACACTCAGCAGGAGGGCGGTCCGGGCCCCTTCAATACCTTCCATCTACCCAGTGTGCCCCGCACCCACAACCACCTTCCCTTCCCCGGGGAAACAGACCTACTAACGGAGGGCGGGGGAGCGAAGGTTTCACCGGCGGAGTTTTCTGGAAACCCTGGGCTGGGAAGCCTCCCGGCGCACGTGCGCTCGGCCGCGACTTCGCGCGCTGCCATTGTGTAACTGCGCCGCTAATGGTGGAGGCTTTTAATCCCTGCCCACTCTCTCCCTTTCTGGTATTGTACTCACAACACCTTTCCCAGTCGCATCGCTGACTTGGAGGAAGTCCAGCTCTTGCCCAGAAAGCACCAATGGAATGGGAAAGTGCGCAACCGATTGATAATACATTTTACAAGAAAAAAATTAGAGGCAAATTGTTGAACTCTCACAAATGTGCCTGGCTACATCCAAGGAACCAAACTTTCTTAAGGACTAGCCTCTGGAGGCAAGTGCCCTCTGCAGGCGTTTCCGAGCCAGGAATTGGTGGCCTTTGGCCCGGGTTCCCGCTCAGGGCGGCCGCAGAGGTCCCAGCCGGTTCTCGCGCGGGCTGGGGGACTGGGGGGACTGTTTGGGGGGTCCTTCCCCCCCCCGACCGGTCTATGAGCACACCGCAGGGCGCCCCGAACGCCGCCCGCCCGCTTGCCCAGCCCCCGCCTGCTGGGCCGCCCCGCCTGGGGACCCGGGCTCCAGGTCGCTCGGGGTCCCAACAGCGGCCCTAGGACGCAGCGAATCTCTACAAACGCATAGACTCTAATTGACTTATTAAATGTCGAGGCAATCAGGAGGCTCCTTTTTTAATAGCCCAAGAGCTACATTTAGACAAAAACAGATCCGAGTTCCTGGTAAAGGCGTTTCTTCTCATCCTGTCACAAGTGACAGGAACGGAGAGAAACAGACCGGGAGGGGGGAAAGGGAGGGGCGGGAGGAGGAGAAACCGGGGGAAGAGGAGGAGACGCAGAACCAGGGAGGTGGGGAGGGGAGAGGGGGCGGAGAGGAAGGGGACGGGGGAGGGGAGACCAGGAGAGGACCGGGAGGGATGGGGCGGGGGGCGGCGGGGCGTCTGACGAAGATCCGCACCGGGTTACGAGCACTTCTGCGGGTTCTAATTAAAGCCCCGCTTGGAGCCCTCGGGGACCCGCCTGACGTCGGCAGGCGCGGGGATAAGAAGCGCCCCGAGGTCCGAGGCGGGACTCGGCGCCGGCGCACCCCGGGGCGGCCGCGGTCCAGTACTCGGAGCCACCGAGTCCCCGCGTCCCCGTGTCCCATGCGCTCTGCGAGCCGGGCGCCTCCGGGCATGGAGTAGAGGGGCGCGCGTGTCCAGGCGCGAGGACAGACGCCGGGGCCGACGCGCGGACAGACGGCCGAACGCCACCGCGGCTCCCGAGCGCGGACGCAGGTAAGCAGCGGGATCCGACGCACAGGTGACCGCAGGCGGCGCGGGCAGGTGCTGGCCAGGTCTTCCAGAACCTGGCTCGGCGGGCGTCAGGAGCCAGGGCACTACGTTGGGGCTCTTCGGCGGGTGTCGGGAACTCGGCGCCGGCCGGGGCGACACCGCACAAAGGCGAGGCTGGGAGCTTGAGTGCAGCAGCCCTGACCCGGCGCGCTGCGCTGCTTTCTGGGAGAGGGACCCCTTCTGGGAGAGGCGTCCCCCTGGGCACCGCATGGCTCCTACAGGCTAAAGAAAGTTGCGCGGATGCTCCGTACTGCAGGGCTTCGGCGGACGCTGCCATTCCGAGGAAAGTTAGGGGCCGGAAAGCGGGGGCGAGGCTCCCGGGGGCAGGGGCTCTTCTGGCTGCCGCGGCTCAGCGTGGCTGGACATCTGCTGGCACCTCCGCCCCTGTCGCCCTCACCTGCGGCCCGGCCGGGACCACATGGGCGCCCTCCTCGGGGACCGGGCGTCCCGGCCGACCCTGGCGCGAGCGGGAGTAGCTCCCTCCCTTCCCCGCGGCCGCTGACTTACTCTCCGGCCCCCAGGCCCCTCCCCGCCCAGCCCAGGACCCGAACGGACGATGCGCGGACCCGGGCGCCCCCTCCTCCTGGGGCTGTTGCTGGTGCTGGGGGCGGCGGGGCCCGGCCGGGCGCGCGCGGAGCCCCGGGAGCCCGCAGACGGGCAGACCTTGCTGCGGCTGCTTGTGGAGATCGTCCAGGAGCTCAAGAAACACCAGTCCGGGGAGTACGCGAGGCCGCAGCCCCAGGGCGGGCAGGACTGCGCCCCCGGTCACAGCCAGGTCCTGGACTTCGGGCCTTCGCAGGACGAGCAGAGAGTGGGTGAGTCTGAGACACCAGGACGAGAATGTGCTGAAAGAGAATCGGTGTTGGGAAACACACTTCAGAAAGAGAACTCAATTTTGATCATTTTTTAAACAAGATTTTTTAAAAAAGAAAAATTAAATAGTAGCAATAGGAGGTCCACATTCCAGTCCTTCTAGGTAACCATCCTAACCCTCTCTGGCAAGTGTGAGCTGGTGCCCAGGTCACTATTTTCCGCACATAATTGTCATCTGTTATTTTCGAAATGTAAGTATTTTCAGCAAAGCATTTTCAATTGAGAAATGTTCCAGAGGTCTCCTGAAGCGGGGCCTTTTCCAGTGGCTGCCCCAAGGGGAATTCCCCAGGAAAGCATGTAAGCTTTTAATGCTTTCATGACACAATTAGGTCAAATATGATAAGGTCAATTTTACGTAGATCGGCTAAAGTTAGGAGTAATTGAAGACTGACGCTGGGGAGATGCCCCAGCCTCACTGCGGAGATGCTGGAAGGGGGCAGCAGTCCTCCTGGTGACAGGCTGGCATCACTCACCACCAGGGCCGAGTCTTTGGCTGAAAACAGAGCATGCAAAACGATTACAGATTACTGTAAAAAAAGCAAAACAAAAAGCCGAAATGAGGATGACAGTGGGACCCTTGCCGGTGTCCTGTGCAGAGAACTGTGGTAGAGGTTTGCTTGAAAGAGTCTCTCCCTGGGAGTTTCATCTTATACTCCAGGCTAATGTACACTTCTGCCTTCCAAACTGGTGGTCATAAGGGCATCAAATCCTTGTTCTAAATATTTTTCTAGAAAAGGTAATGTTCCATAACAATTTTTTGTTTGAGGGTCAGGTTTTCTTTGTAGAACTTCAAAATGTTGTGAGATTTAATTCCCAACCTCTTCAAAATAAAAGGGTCAAAAAAGTCATTAATACAGTGAAAGCTATACCTTTAAGGACTCTCTACCCTGGAGGTAGAGAATAGATAATATTGAAGCTTTATGAGCAGTTAATTAATACAATTTGAAAAAAATATGTCCCTGATCATAAGACTTTGCACTGTGTCCCATATAACAATCAAGGTGCTCCAATCTGTTTTTGTTTTTTTAGTTCAATGTAACATTTAATGCAGAGTTCCCAACTACTTAAAATCACCTTAAAAAATGCTTCATTCAGGCAATATAATAATTATTTTCTCTGAAACAGAAATTGTTCCTCGAGATCTGAGGATGAAGGACAAGTTTTTAAAACACCTTACAGGTAAGTTTTCTCCTCATCCCTCGCTCCCCCTGAGCTCTGTGCTGCCCCATGCATGCATGTTCATGATCTGTTTCCCCTTCTGTGTTCCAGGCCCTCTTTATTTTAGTCCAAAGTGCAGCAAACATTTCCACAGACTTTATCACAACACCAGAGACTGTACCATTCCTGCATGTAAGTAACGACTTTAGAATTCTTTGTAAATATAGACACAGTGTAGACAGCTGTCTTCACATCTTGCATTTCATCCGATGGGACTATGGCATTAGGGGCCAAGATGATCAGAGCCCTGAAGAAGGTGATGCTGAACTGAAAATCATTTACAGCCACTGGGACAATCAACTTTTGAAATGGGTTTCCCTCTTCCATTCACATTCTCCTTTTGTTCATCAGTTCTGGCATGAAGGCTGTATATGTCCACTCAACTGTGACAATCAAACAAATGTTGAGAATGAGTCACTTTTTTTATGACTTCTGCCCAGGGCTGTCCTCTGGGTATAAAGAACCAGGTTGCCTGGACCATTCCAGTGGAGCTTCTTCCACAGGCTTCTTCTTTTATCAGTAAGTGTAACCTCATCACCCAGGAATTTTACTATTTCAAAATTCTTGGGGTTTTGGTGGCTTCATCTCCAGTTCAGAAGTGCAGAGCTGCCCTCCGTGGCCTAGCGCCCAGCAGCAGCTTTCTCCCCTGCAGGTCTTCTGGTATGTACCTTCACAAAACACATATTCCCCATGAAGTAGCTCTCTCTGCCTCAGAAAACAGAGAATGACAAGGACTTAGACTGACAGAGTCTGAGCCACCTGCTTTGTCAAGACTCCTATTTTCTCCCTGAGGCCCACAGGTGGAAACCTATGTGCACACCAGGAATCTCGCTACCTGGTCTCAGCAAACCAGACTTGCCTGTCCTGCGTAACCAAAAAGAAAAAAAAAGATTTACATGAGGTAGAAGTTTCTATTTTCTTTTTTAGGCAGCAAAGTTACTCCAAATAGTGACCACCATTATTTGTAGGGCTTCTTCACTGACATGTGCTAGTGACATTCAGCCAGCCAGTGGCATCGGCAGCACTTTGCAGACAAGGCTGAGGCTTGTGCACATCTAACATGTCACACCACCAGGAGGAGCCCTGGGCCTGCATGCCCCAGCCAGGCACTGTCCTAATGCTGAGGCTAGCACACTCTCCCTATGGTTTTGTCTCAAGTGCCACTCAAGGGCACCCATCGGCCCCCTCATCCAGGCCCTGTGGACCTATGACAATGTTGCTCCCTTAGGTTCCATTGAAATGGAATCATCTTGTTAGAGAATTACTGACCTGTTTTCCTGGGGCCACAGACCCTTGTCATCTTTATTCTTTAAAATAGGAAAGCATTTTATATTCAATATTCTCTTAAAATAATGGGAACATAGATTCTAAATGTGAAAGTGAACTTTGGGTCATCACATCTTACTTTTTATCTGTGGATGAGGAAGGAGAGAGTTTACATCAATAAGTCAGGCAGTTACCAGCAGCAAAGCTAGGATAAGGGTCTTATGCCCACATCTGCTACCTCCTTTTGCTCACAGTGACTCAGCTGTGTGACACAAGACTTCTGGTCACAACCCATCCTGGGTCTTCAAGGGTGAGAAACTGGCATATCGAGTGCATTGAGACAGCAGCTCCTTAGGTGATTTCCTCTCCTCTTCTCCCATCAAGAACTGCAAAGCAGAAGCTGGACCGCATCTGTGCTGCTTTAGGCTGCAGAGAAGAAAATCCCTGGACTCCCAGGATATGAGAACTGAAGGGAGCTTAGAGGGGTCTCACTCAAAGTACGTCGCAAGTGGTATTTGTGGGAAATGCAGAACTAAGTCTCACCCAGACTTACTGGGGAAAGTCTGCACCCTAATAAGGTTCTCAGATGACATGTGTCACATCAGGGTTCCAGAGGTGTTCCTGGAGACACTGGGATGGCACAGGGACAGGTGCTCAGCTGGGATCCTAGACATGCAGACTGAACTCACACACTCTGCTGCATCCCGACATGTAACGGATTTGGGAAAACTGCTTCTATGAGTAGGTGCCTCCCAGGAAGAGCAGATGACCCAGCTGTCAGTAGTTAGATCATTTTTTCCTCTTTGAACCCAAACAAAACATGCTGTAAATATTTAGAAGGAATATTTTTAGAAGTAGATTTAGCTATGTATCTAACATATTATATGCATTTATTTTTATTTGCTCATTTATTCACATTCTCATCATGAACTCTTCCATTTTCAAGTAGGATTTTGCCATTTTTGAGAAATGAATTTCAGTAATTTATGAACTACTGCTGCTTTCTAAAGAACCTCATCCTGAGGAAAGTCTCATGGCCGTGATCATTAAACCTCGCTCGCTTTCTCTGCAGAAGCCCCTGTCCGAATGGCAGAGGGGGACATTATTTCACCTGTCAGGAGCAGTGGTCTGTAAGCAGAAATCAGTGTATGGCCTCCTTCCTCACTCAGTCCAGTCCAGGTCTTTGCTCTGCAACTTGACTTTCAGCCCACTTTCTTTGAAATTTTAATACTGTTTTTTTGTGTCATAGTCAACTCAGGTTGGGGCTCAGTCTGCAAAGCCTGTGTCGGTGTGCTCTGATGGCCTCTGAGGGGAGAGAGGGGCAGCCAGGGCTCCCAGGCTGGACACTCTGTGCCTGCCTGCCTCACCCCAGCTGCCAGTTACATTACCTGACTTCCACCATGTGATGCTAAAGCCCTTGAAGTATCATAAATTATTAAACCAGCAACTCAGAACCCATGATTTCAGTTGACAGACTTCATACTGCTCCAGGGAATCCAGAATATTAAAAAAAAAATAAATGGCTTTAGCAGTTAACATACTTGCAAAAAAAATTGTTTAATTGTTGTTTAAGTAACTGATGGAAGTGTGTGATTTATTTCTACTGCAGACTATAAAAGATGTGCCCGACTCCTCACTCGGCTGGCGGTCAGCCCAGCATGCGTGGAGGGAAAGGTAAGCCTACACAGCGGCTGTGGGGCATACTCGGAGGAGCTGAACCGCACCTGGGACATGAAAAACTCAAGGGAGTTAAGACACACACATTCTTTGGCTAACATAGCTCTACTTTTGAGTAAAGTTGACACGACACTCAAATCATCTCAAAATGTTGGCCTTAAATAAGAGGTGCCGCCTGCTGGCATAGCCACAGGGCCTCGGGCAGCATTATGAATTATCCATAGGACAGTCTGCATGTTACTCCAAAACATGGTACATCAGCACATCACTCTGTGCATACACCAGGCACACACTTAAAATCAGTCCTGTCCCATGGGGCTTTCACTTGCCCACTGACATGCACAGTGAGTATATGATGGCCCTATCTCTGCAGATTCTTTGATGCCCAGTAGAAGTGTGGGCCTCTTACTGTGCCAATCAGCTCAGGGAACAGCTCTCCTGAGTGTTCCTGTTGGTGCTGTTTCTTCATAACTCCTAAAGGAAGCACAAAGGCACCAGCAGCACCCAGGCTGAACTCTGTGCAGTGGCCTCCCGGGGGGCTGGTAAGGAACACGTAACACGCCTACCAGCCACACAGCAGCCACACTGATGCAATGCCACAGAATTCAGTCACTTTAGACAGAGAGACACTTCGGTGTCACCAGTCTTGCACTTATGTGTCCTGTGTGGCACTGTTTGTCTACACTGCACAAATGAAACTTGCTTCCTGCCTGTAGACAGCTGTCCAGGAACCCTCCTCACAAAGGGAAGTTCCATTTTCTGAGTGGCCGCACTGGTTGGCCTCCTGTAAGATGGATCAGAGGGTGGGCGCTCTCACTGGGCAACTGGGCAACAGTGAGGGGTTGGGCGCCAAGAGAAGCAGGGAGGCAGGTGCTGAGCAGGCAGAGCTGTGAGCAAGGAGGTGGTGTGGGGTGCAGCAAGTGACCACGTGGGCCCACGAGATGGTATCCAACACAGTCCACCTACTGCACTTTCTCTTTGGGGAGGTGAAGGCATGCTTGGCTCTTCTTCCCAGTCCGGTATCCTAGTTTCTTATCTATCAGCTGAGATGAGATGGTACCAGAAAAAGACCTTTTTCTTTTTAAATCAATGAATGAATGTACAAGTTGTGACAATTAAAGTCTTAAACATACCCTACAAAAAGTGCTTCCCACCTCACTGCTGAACATCACTAGTCATCACTAGACTCCCTTCAGGAAGCTGTGCACCAACCCCAGTGCCTAGTCCACCCTTCAAAGCAAATTTTCTAGGATGAATTTGCAAACTTAATTGTTGGACCTGTATTACCACCCTGATGTTCATTCCAGAGAGTTCCAGAATTGCTTTGAAGGGTTGTCTGGGTAGGCACTGGCATTGGTGCATAGCTTCCCAAGGGGCATACTTTAAAGGTGACCATAGTGATACTCAGCAATGAGGTGTAGAACACTTTTTCTAGGATGAGTTCTCAAACTTAATTGTCAGGCCATATATATGTTTCTGCAAATCACCCCCAGGAGATATGGCAGGGGAGAAGAAAATGTTATTAACGTTTTGTCCACTGCTGCTGCTTTATTGTTACATTAGC
Source organism: Galago senegalensis (assembly GCA_963575145.1). Taxonomy (NCBI): domain Eukaryota; kingdom Metazoa; phylum Chordata; class Mammalia; order Primates; family Galagidae; genus Galago; species Galago senegalensis. The sequence goes on from CAUYTI010129621.1 coordinate 35,752, forward strand.
ACTCTTTACAGAGAGAACCAGGCACATCCTTGGAAAACATGTACATACTTCCCCCAGCTGACTGCTCCAGTGATGGAGCTTAGACACACGGAATTACTGCCTCCTGGTTCCCCTGTGCTAGGCTTCACTCGGCACACCCTGGGCAGGCTATGAGGACAGGGTCCCAGCATGTGGGCAGGCCTGGTCATGGTGTACAGCACTGCTGCCCTTTGCCTTCACTTCCCCAGCCTGCACTAGTCAATCAGAATGTGACTGTGCAAGAAATATATGAAAAGTGACAGGGTTAGGCACATGTCCCCATCACCTAGGCAGTTCCACATGGCACTGGTTACTGCTGTAGCAGCAGGAGCAGGCTGCAGATGAAGCAGATGAAGTCCCCTCCCAAAACCACACCAAGACTTGGTCTGGAATGCAGGACTTTGGCAGGAAAGGACTGTGCACCGTGACCTCAGAGAAAGCACTATCCTTTCCAAAGCTTGTTAACTGATCAGCTCAGGCCAAAAGAAACTGCATTTCAGCAGCGCCCCCTAAGAGTCACACAATCATCTGGACTTCACAGGTCAGTTAAGTGAGGAGCCTGAACTCTAGAATTGCAAAAAATTGAGAACTAGAACTCAAAAAATTGCAGTTTATTAAGTACCTAGTTTAGTCTATTACATGCAGCCTAATTTTAGTAATCTTTTAAGCTTATCATTCTTGTAAAATAATGATAGCATACCATAGTTTAGGACAGTCTAAAGTGGAGTGCTAGAAATGGCAGGGCTCAACCTTGAAGCTGTTAGCCATGCTAGCCCTTGTGAGCACCTATAGCTGCCTGGCCGTTTCCCCCATTGTCACAAATTAGCTCATTGGGGACTGACTCACTGAGGACTCTGATGGCACATGTGAGGTTGAGCACTGTTCCTCAGCTTTAATAAGCATTCAAAGGTACTTATAATTTTTGTTCCTTCAGCACAGCAGACACATAGTAACTGCAGAATTAAGTCAGACAGAATAAAAGAGGCTACTTTGGGAACATAGAGAAATATACCTGCACAATGAGATGCCTCAGTAAACATTATATCCCATATCTGAGTCTTACAGATTTGATAATTAAGTGTAATAATTAAGTGAAACCAACTTTTGTTTTCAGCAGTGAGCTGAGATGTGCAGGAGTGAAGGAGCAGGACACAGAAACCATGAGAAGTGCCTTGGAAACCAGCAGGGAAACAGAACTATCTTTATAAACACATTCCCTCGTCTACAAGAGATTTATTTTTGCAGACTTCCATAATTCTTTTGAGTTTTGTATGTTGTTGACACTTTACAGATATGTATTCAGTAAATCAGTGTACTCGACAGTGACACTTGCCACTATTTTAAAAACCAAGAGAATGCCCCACATTTGACATGCAGTGCTATTAAATGCATTATTTCATTTTCCTGATTAGGTGAAATCACAAAGAATAATTAATGGGCAGAATCTTAAACTCTATTTTCATATAGCATACAGTATGATTTGATACTTTGTATTACTTTTACAATTCCCAGAGTTTAATTTGAAAAGGCATTAAAAATAAAAATAAAACTTCAGTTGTGTTTTGGAGACAGAAGAGTGAAAATCTGTGAATATATCCAAGCTAATTCCATTTGTCCTTTGTATCATAAATGTAAAATAGTATTCATTGTTGTGTAGTATGTAAATACTGTAAATAAATACGGCAATAAATGAAGTGTTTGTTATAATGCCGGTCTCCAAAGTGACTCCTACCCTCTACCAAGATCACTGTTGAGACTTAAGATTTGCAGATCTACACAGAGATCACAACACTAGCAGAATGCCAGAGAATGCGTAACTAACATTTTTTAGAAGTAGAAGCTACTATATACTATATAGTGGCATAATTGAGCCTGATTTGGAAGTAAACATCCCAAATAAGGTTGTTGCCATTATCTCCCATGATTTTGTAATCATGAAAACATTAAACTTTAAGGCTTCTAAGCAGTCTCAGATTTTTACAGGTAAATACATTTCAAACAAATCTAGTTGGATTCCATTTTAAAAGATAAAGTGGGAGCCAGCAAAGCAATGCATTTCCCAGTTGTGTCTGCTCTCATGAACAGATGCACTATCTGGACGCAGCATGAGGACAGGGCCATCAGGAGTTGTCAGGAGCCCTGATTTCTGTCTGAGGAGCTGTATTTATATACATAAACATCACAGACCATGAAGACAGAAAAGCAAGGACTTTCCTCACTTTCAGATGAAGCCATCACTGAGTGACAAGGACAGGGGTCTTTTAAGTGTTCTCATGGAATCCTGCTTTCAGACTGCAGCAAATTACTTGGTCTTTTCTTCCCAATTTTTCATCTTCTGTGATATCATAACCAAACGCCCACTCTGTTTACTGTCCCAAGTCTGTATGTCTGAGTAGCTCCACCAGGAGCAAGACCCACTCAGCAAGTAAACTGCCTTCCTGTGGCGATCCTGTGGTTCTTCCACACAGCATGGTGGGGAAGCTACCCACTCTGGTCCAGCAGACATCAGCATGGGGGCCCCTCTGCCCCTGCGACCCTCATGGTACCCAGAACAGGCACTGGACCAAGAGGCCTGCGTCACCCCTTCCTCTAAACTCTTCCTGTTCCTCAACAGGGGCCCAGTTCACTGTCCCTCAGACCATTGGAGGGCTGGACTGCGGCCCCTGGGATGAGTCGGCTGCTAAGCAAGATAGGCAGCGGTGGCAAAAACACCCGGTGGGGTGGATAAATGTCCTAGGCGGGCTGCATGTTGCCTGTAGGCCATAGTTTGAGGACGCCTGTTCTAGGCAATGATCTACTCAGCCTTTGGATGAGAATTTTTCTCTTTTATTTTTTTTTTAAGTAAAAGTTATCCCAGGATTTGAAGATACCAACAATGAATGGAAAATCAAGACAGGGAAGACAGCAAACTGTCACTCACCTGCTCCATAGGAGCCATCTAGGAAGGCCCTGGGCAAAGCTACTTCCAGGCAGGGGACCTTACACTTCTTTCATGAACAAAACACAGGCAGCAAGGTGCCCATTTTCACCACTTTACTTCTTAATACTGAAGATAGATATGCACTTAAAACACAGATCATTTGATAAAACACTACAGGCAATGCTTTTGAATGTTTCTTCACTTGTCAATAAAAAGAAGGCAGACACCAGATTTATATCTCAGTTGTATTTTTATAACTCCCCAGTTTATTAAGAAAACAATATTTTCTGACATATCCATATGAATTTGAGATTATCTTAAAGTACATAGAAATTACCTGTATTTGTCTCTAAATTAAATGCTGCTAATATACCAACATTTAAGCATGCTAGTATCATAGAACTTTTCCCAGCATTTTATATTTTTCCCAACTAAGCCAATTTATATTCAACATCTAGGTTACACATGCATCAAAAAAGATAGATGAGCTCCTCAACTGACCACAGATAAACCAGCATACAAGTACCCTCCTTTCTGGATATAATTAAGCTTGCAGGGGCAAAGTAGTTCAAAATGGAGCAAATGATCTGACCTCCTCAGGAAATAAACTAGACAAAAGTATTAAA
>CAUYTI010129622.1:0-28680 GCA_963575145.1 Galago senegalensis
CTGTAATGCCATGACACTCTACCCAGGGGGACAGCTTGAGGCTCTGTTTCTTTTCTTTTTTTTTTTTTTTTTTGAGACAGAGCCTCAAGTCGTCCCCTTGGGTAGAGTGCCGTGGCATTACAGCTCACAGCAACCTCCAACTCCTGGGCTCAAGCGAGTCTCTTGCCTCCGCCTCCCAAGTAGCTGGGACCACAGGCGCCCGCTACAACGCCCGGCGATTTTTTGGTTGCAGCCATTGTTGTTGTTTGGCAGGTCCAGGCTGGGGATTCGAACGCGCCACCTTAGGTGTACGTGGCTGGTGCCTTAGCCGGTTGAGCTATAGGCGCCCAGCCGAGGCTCTGTTTCAAAAAAAAAAGAGAGCACTTGACATTTGCTGTGAGCTATGATACCAGGGTACTGTACCTAAGGCAGCAAAACAAGACTTTGTCTCAATAAATAAATGGAGAAAAACATTTTTATTGGATTACTCCTCACTGTAACTATTTTCTATAAAGAGACAGAGACTTTATCACATTCAGTAAAGTTCTGTGGCATGTATAGATCACAGCAATCTCCAACTCTTGGGCTTAGGCTATTTTCTTCTCTCAGCCTCCCAAGTAGCTGGGACTACAAGTGCACACCACAATGTGTGGTTATTATATTTATTTTTGACCATGAATATAGTGTTGAAAAATTTCCCCTAGATTTATTGTCAACTGGAAAAATTATTCTGTCATAAGTAATTTTTTTTCCTACAACCCCTATTAGTCAAGTCTTCAGATTTCACAGAACTCTGAACCTTTGGTATCTTAGAATCTTTTAGTCACATTATACTGCCCACACAGTGAATTCTTGACTCAAGTCAAGTTTTTCCTGTGCACACTAAAATATCAAGATTATACAATCAAACCTTTATCTTGCACTTTTCAATATGGGCCAATATACCCTTGCCCAAATCAGTACAAGATAAGGGACCAGACATCTGTGGACAATCCATACCCATCAGATCACCTGGAAGTCTTCTAAGGAAACAAACTCAAAAGAACTTCCCCTGACTCATTGGTTTCTCCTCCAGGAGATCACAATAAATCTCCTTTATGTAGTGTTGTATTCCATTAGTTGACTGACCTTTTCTCATAATTTGCTCCTGAAAACTATACCCAGTAAAATCTATCTTTCTTTCTTTATTTCTTTCTTTCTTTCTTTCTTTCTTTCTTTCTTTCTTTCTTTCTTTCTTTCTTTCTTTCTTTCTTTCTTTCTTTCTTTCTTTTTTTCTTTCTCTCTTTTTTTCTTTCTCTCTTTCTTTCTTTCTCTTTCATTATTTTTTTCATGAGACAGGCTCTCATTCTGTCCCCAGGATACATTGTCCATGTCTGAAGCCTTTGCACACATTGACATCTAACTCTTTCGTTGAGGTAATCCTCCTGCCTCAGCCTCTGGAGTAGCTGGAACTAGAATTATGGGATACAATACTTGACTACACTTTCTACACTTTCTTGAGGAGAAACCTAGTGGGAGATCAGGTCTGAGGTTTTCTTTCTCTTGCTCAGCCTTGTCTCTAACATGTGAACTCAGGCCATCTTCCCAATTTGGCTTCCCCCCGCATTGGAATATTGTAGTTATGTATGGGATGAGACTTTGAGCTCTTCTTATAAAATAAGCTTGGAGGACTCTGAGGATTGTCCAATCCTCAGGCCTCCATGAAACATAGGAAGTATGTTAAGACTTTTATATGCATGGTGTGAGATCACCACAACTGTGCCTGGATCTCCTTTATCCTTATCAGGTTGCATCAGTTATTGTGTATTATACATGTGATCCAACATAACTCTTCAATGTGCATTGTGGCCAAAAGGGCAAATGTTTAGACTCATCTAGCATGGATTAATTCAGGGTTAATGGAAATTTTAATATAGGATGATATTTCCTATGATCATGATAAATAACTGAATATACATAATACATTACTGAATACAGTGACTTACCAGATTTTGAGAAGGAACATTCGCTGGCACACCAACTGTCTAAAACAAGCCTTGTCTGGAGAAAGAAGTAAAACTTCATGAAAACTAGAAATTGTGTGGCATACCATTTAGGTTTGTCAAATCATTATCTGATCAGTGAACTTGATTTCCTCTTGTATAATGTCCCAGGGAAACACTAGGTAGAGAGCACACTCTTCCATTTGATTAGAAATCTCTGACTTGAATAGGAAAGGATGGGTTTTCAAAATACTTGATCATGGTTACAAAACATATTTTAGGAAGCATGAATTGAGTGTGGAGAAAAGAAACTCACTTTTTGTAACAGTTTGAATCCAACAAGAAACCCAGGCAGGAACTACACATGTTTAGCAGGAATAGATTAAGCTTAAAAATAGTAAACCTAGGAAATACCCATTGTGATGTTATCCATTGTGACCATGTAGTGACTTCATCCTGGAATGTTGTGGGATCTAGGATTCTGGGCAAAGATACTCACTGGACTTTTCTGCTACCATCAGCTGGTGTCCTGCAAATGTTTACTCTCTTTTATCCTTGTCAGGATTCATTATTTATTGTGAGACACTTACTGTCTGAAACAAGCCAACTCAGACAGAGAAGTTATCTCCTTTTTGTACCATGTTTATTAAATTAATGGCTGAGATTCCAGTCACTTGCTTCAGATTCCCTAGTTCTTAAACTACAGGCAAATGCCTCAATGTCCAGCTATTTTTTTATTGCAGATTACCTCAGACCATTTTTGAACTTACCATCCTCATGCTGATCCAGAGATTCAGAGATGGAAGATGGGATACATTTTAAACTTGGTTTTGTGGCCAAGGGTTGTTCTGCATGCCTATCATCTTGGGAATTTGGTAGGCCCCGTCAGTTGGATTGTCTGAGCTACTAAATTGGAGACTAGGTTCATCTTTAGTAAGATACCCATCTCTGAAGAATGAAAAATAGCTAGATGTTATGCAGCCCCCTGGCTTGCGAGCTGAGAAAATAGGTTCATTTGATGAGAACATGATGTTTGCTATTAGCTATGATACCAGGGTACTCTACCAAAAAAAAAAAAAAAAAAAGAAAGAAAGAAAAGACTGTCTCAATAAATATTTGGAGAAAGCTATTTGCATTCGAGGTACTCCTCATATTGACTTTTATTTTTATTTTATAGAGACATAGGCATATTTTACTTATCAAACTCAGTAAGGTTCTGTTCCATCTACACATCACAGCAACCTCCCACTTTTGGCCTTAGATGATTTTCTTCTCTAAGCAACCCAAGTAGCCTGGACTACAGGTGCACATCTAAATGCCTGGTTATTATTTTTACCTTTTGCCACAGTTCTACTATAGGAATTATTTTTTCCTACAACCGCAATTAGTCAAGACCTCAGATTTTACACAAATCTGACCCTTTGGTATCTTAGATTACTGTATTCACTTTACACTGCCTACACAGTGAATTCTTGACTCAAGTCAGTTTTTTTTTTTTTTTTATGCACAGTAAAAGATCCACATTATACTCTCCACTCCTTCTGTTGCACTTTTCAATCTGGACCAACAATCCCTTGCCCCAATCAGTCCAAGACAAGGAACCTCTACACATATGATCAAATTAGGCAATTTCCTAAGGAACCAAACACAAAAGAATCTTGTCCTGACTCTCATTGTTCTCTCCTCCCACCAAGGATCACAACAAATCTCCTCATTTACGTAGTCCTGTATTCCATCTGCCTAGTGACCTTTCCTTATAATTTCGATCTTTGAAAGTATATCTAGCAAAATTAATTAATTAATTAATTAGTTTATTTATTTATTTCTCTCTCTCTTTTTCTTCTCTCTCTCTCTCTCGCTATCTTTATTTCTCTTTTCTTCTTTCTTTTCTTTCTTGTCTTTCTGACTTTCTTTCTTTTGTTTTCTTCTATCTATATTTTCCTCTTTTCTTCTGTCTTTCTTTCATTAATTTTCATAAAAGCAACAGTCACTCTGTTCCCAAGTATAGATTGACCATGACCTCAGCCTTGCACAAAATAATATCTAACTTTTTTTTTTTTTTTTTTTTTGAGACAGAGCCTCAATCTATCCCCCTGGGTAGAGTGTCATGGCATCATGCTCACAGCAAACTCCAACTCCAGGGCTCAAGCGAGTCTCCTGCCTCAGCCTCCCAAGTAGCTGGGACTACAGGTGCCTGCCACAATGCCTGACCATTTTTGGGTTGCAGCCATCATTGTTGTTTGGTGGGCCCAGGCTTCGGATTCGAACCCACTACCTTAGGTGTATGTGGCTGGCGCCTTAGCTGAGAGTGATACTCCAAGTCATCTTTCAGCCTCTGATAGAACTATACCTAAGCAATACAACACTTTACTACCCTTTTTATTTGAATAGAAACCTAGTGGGAGATCAGGGCTAAGGTTGTCTTTGTATTTCTCAGCCCTGTCTCTATCTTGGGAGCTCAGGGGATATGCCCAATTTGGCTGCTCAGAGCATCAAATTATTGTAGTCATGTGTGGGGAAATTCATACCGCTCTATTTAAGAAATGAGCTTAAGAGGAGTTTTCAAAATTTTCCAATCTTCAGGCCTCAGTGACTCATAGGTGGTGTGTCAGGACTCTTTTAAATATCTGTGGTGTCAGATCACCACAATTATGCATGGATCTCCTTAGTCTTTGTCAGTTTTCATTAGTTATTTTGTATTATACCTATAATCCAACATAACTCTTCAACATGAATTGTGCATAAGAAGCCAAAGTTTAGACACATCTAGTATGAAATTCAAGTTTGATGGAAATTTCAAGATAGGTTAATATTTCCCATGATCATCATAAATAACCGCAGGTATGGAGCACACTACTGGACACAGTGACTCACCACTGTGAGATACCTACTGTCTGACACAAGCCTATTCTACAGAAAGAAGTCAACTACCATGAAAAATATAACTGGGAATTGGGTGATCTATCACTTAGGTCTGTCAAATTGTTGTTTGAACATTGGGCTTGATTTCTTGTTCTCTAACATAATAGGGCAGCACTAGCTATGCACCACAATTTTCAATTTGATTAAAAATTCATGACTTTAAAAGTAAAGGATGCATTTTTGATTGCTTGCCATGTTTACAAAACAAAATTTAGGAAGGAGGAATGAGTGTGGAGAAAAGAACTACACTCTTTGTAACAGTTTGAATCCAACAGCAAATCCAGACAGTAACTACGCAAGGTTAGCAGGAATAAGAATAAGCTTACAGATGGTAACCCAGGGCAACATTTTTTGTGATATCATCCAGGTAAACTATGTAGTGACTTCAACCTGGAATGTCATGGTAGCCAGACTTCTGGTCAAAGATACTCGCTGGACTTTTCTGTTCACTTCACCTGGTGTTCTGCAAGTGTTTGATACAAGACATTTCACAACTTCCATCCCCGGACAGAGAAGCAATCTCTCATTTGTACCTTATTGATTACATTGACAGTTGAAATACCAGTCACTAGGCTGACACAAAATTTGAAATTTTGTACGGCAGTGAAGCTAAAGCTGCATTCTAGATAGGGAAACTGCATAGAGACACTGAAATAGGATGTTCTTTGTTATTTTCTTTCTTTCTTTTCTTCTATTTTTTTTTTTTTGACAGAGTTTCTGCTGTGCCATCAGGGCTCACAGAAACCTCCAACTCTTGGGCTAAGGCCATTCTTCTGCCTCAGACTCCCCAGTAGCTTGAAGTACAGGTGCCAGTCTCAATGCCCAGCTATTTTCTGTTGCAGATAGGCTGGGACCATATTCAAACTCACCACTGTCATGATGAGCTACCATTTCATACATCGATGATGGGCTAGATTTCAAACTAGGTTTTGTGGACTCGAGTAGTTCTTCGTTCCTCTCCTCTTGGCATTTTGGGAGGCCCAGTCGGTTAAATTGTCTGAGCTTCTGAATTGAAGACCGGCCTTAGCACTAGTGAGATACCCATCTCAGAAATATAAAAAATGTCTGGATATGATGCAGGCTCCTGGCAAACCAGGTGAGGGAATAGGTTTGCTTGATGAGAACACTTGAAGTTTGCTGTGTGCTATGATACCAGGTTACTATACCAAAAGCAAAAAAAGAGAAGAATCTGTCTCAATAAATAAATGGAGAATACCATTTGTATTAGAGTTACTCCTCATTTTAATTTTTTTATAGAGACAGAAACTTACTTTATTTATCACAATCAGTGAAGTTCTGTGGCCTCTACAAATTACAACAACCTCCAAATCTTGGGCTTAGGTGATTTTCTTTTCTTCAGAACCCAAATAGCCTGAACTATAGATACCCATCACAACACCAGGCTACTGCTTTTATGTTTGACCAGGAATCTAGTGTTGAAAATGTTACCTAGATTAGATGTAAACTGGAGAAATTATTCACTAAAGGGAAATATTTTTCCTACATCTCCTATTGGTGCTGACTTCACATTTTACACAATACTGATCCCTTGGAGTCTTACATTCTTGTAGTCACTCTAAACTGCCCACCCAGTGAATTCTTGACTCAAGCCAGGTTTTTTTATGCACACTAAAATATCCAGATTATACACTTCACATCTTCTTTTGCACTTTTTAATCTGGACAACATTCTCTTGACCAAATTAGTCCAAAACCAGGGATCATACATCTCTGGAAGACCTATACCCATCAGATCAACTGACAGTCTCCTATGGAACCACCCAACTTCTAATGACCTTGTCCTGACTCATTGTTCCTTCCTCTTCTCAGGTACCACAATAAATCTCCTCCTTTATACAGTCCTGTTCTCAACCTACTGACCTTTCTACCTAATTTCACTCTGGGAAACTGTACCTAGCAAAATTAATTATTTCTTTCTTTCTTTCTATCTGTATTTTTTTTTCAACATTGTTTTTCTTCAGACCAACTCTTACTCTGGTCCCCAGGATAGAATGTCCAGGACACCAGTGTTGTGCACAATAACATCCCACATTTCAGTTGAAGTGATGCTCATGCCTCAGCCTCTGGAGTAGTTGGAACTATAGGATAGGGATACAACACTTGACTATCTTTATATTTGAGTAGAAACCCTTTGGGAAATCAGGGCTGAGGTTGTCTTTCTGTTGCTCAACCTTGTCTCTAAGACAAGAGCTACAGTGATCTGATCAATTTTGCTGTTCAGAGCATTGAAATATTATATTTATGCATGGGATAATTCATTGAGCTCCACTTAACTAATGAGCTTACAGGGGACTTTGTCCAATTCTCAGGTCTTTTTGAGACATATGGAGTAAATCAGGATTGTTTTACATCTCTGCCATGGGAGATGACCACAACTATGCATGGATCTCTTTTATGCTTATCAGATTTCATTAGTTATTGTGTATTATACGTCTTTTCCAATATAACACTTTATGTACATTTTGTCCATGAAGACAGAGGTTTAGACACACCTAGTATGGTCTTCACGATTGATGGAAATTTAAATATAGACTGATATTAACTGCATGTATGGAATGCACTAGTAGACATAGAGCCTCATCAAATTTCGAACGGGAACCTTCACTGATACACTAACAGTCTGAAACAAACTTACTTTAGAGAAATAAATATAGAACTGGGAATTGTGTGATGTACCCTTTATGTCTATCAAATTATTGTAAAAACATTGTGCTCAGTTACTTCTTGTATAACATCCCAGGGCTAGCACTAGGTATAAGCCACACTCTTCCATTTATTTACCCATCCATGACTTGAAAAGGTAAGGATAGGTTGTTGAATGCCATGGAAAAGTTACAAAACAAAATTTAGGTACTAGGAATTGGGTGCGGGAACAACCCCACGGTTTGTAACAGTTTGAATCCAACAACAAACCCAGACAGCAACTACACATGCTTAGCAGAAACAAGATTAATCTTTAAGATGGAAGCCCAGGGCAACACACATTGTGATGTCATCCATGGTTACCATGTAGTGACTTCATCCTGGAATATGGTGAGATCAAGGCTTCTTGTCAAAGATACTCACTGGACATTTTTCCTCACTTCAGCTGATCTCCTGAAAGTGTTTGATTTAGGACATTTCTTAGCCCTCTATCCATAGACAGAGATGTGATCTCTCATTTGTGCCATATTGATTACACTAATGGCTGAAATTCCAGTCATTAGGCTGACACAACTTTTAGATTTTGTACAGCAGTGAGGCTCAAGTTGCATTTCAGATGGTAAAATTGCATAGAGATACTTAAATAGAATTCTCTTTTTGTTTGTTTGTTAGTTGGTTGGTTTGTTTTTGAGACAGAGTTTCACTTTGTCAGTCTTGGTAAAGTGCTGTATCATTATACTTCACCAAAACCTAAATCTCTTTGGCTCAGTCAATTTTTCTGCCTCAAATTCCCCAGTAGCTTAAAGTACATGCCCATACCACAATGCCCAGATATTTCTTGTTGCAGATTGGCTGAAACTATTTTAAAACTCACTATCCCCATGATCAGACACCAGTTATAACATCCAAGATGGGATATTTTCAATCTAGGCTTATTGGCCAAGGGTGGTTCTTCATACCTCTTTTCTTGTCAATATAGGATCCCCGGTCTTTTGGATTGTCTGAGCTTCTGAATTGGAGGCCAGCTTCAGTACTAGTGAGATAACAATCTCTGAAGTATAAAACAGATCAGATGTTATGCAGGCTCCTGGAATGCCAGCTGAGGGATTTGGTTTGCTTGATGAGAACACTTGCAGTTTTCTGTGAGCTATGATCCTAGGGTACTCTATCAAATGCAACAAAACTAAATTCCATCTCAATAAATAAATGGAGAAAACCGTTTGTATTGGAGTTAATCTTCATTTTTACTTCATCTTTTTTTTTATATAGAAGCAGAGACTTATTTTAATTATCACAGTCAGTAAAGTTCTGTGACATCTACAGATCACGGCAACCTCCAACTTCTAGGTATAGGTGATTTTCTACTTTCAGTGTCCCAACTAGCTGGGACAAGGGGTGAATGCCACGATACTTTGCTATTATTTTTACTTCTGAGCATGAATTTAGTGTTGAAATTTTTCTCCTAGATTAGAGGTCAACTAGAGAAATTAATCTCTTATATGCAATTTTTAATTTTTTCTACAGCCTTATTAGTCAAGACTTCATAATTTACACAATTCTGACCCTTTGGTATCTTAGGTTTTTTACTCACTCTAAACTGCCCACACAGTGAATTCTTGATTCAAGTTACATATTTTATGCACATAAAAATATCCACAGTATAGACTCCACTCCTTTTATTACACTTTTTAATCTGAGGCAATATTCCTTTGCCGCAATCTGTATAAGACCAGGGACCAGACAACTCTGGACATACCCTACCATCAGATAAACTGTCTTCTAAGGAACTTGTGCTGACTCATTGTTCCCTCCTCACCCTGGGGATCATAATAAATCTCCTACTTTATGTTGTTCTGTATTCCATATGCCTACTGAATTTCCTTGTAATTTCACTCTTGGAAATTGTACCTAGAAAAATTTTTCTTTATTTATTTTCTTTCTTTCTTTCTTTCTTTCTTTCTTTCTTTCTTTATTTATTTATTTATTTATTTATTTATTTATTTTTTCCTTTCATTCTTGGTAAAACCCTGCAAACTTTGTGCTCACTTTAAACTCAAGAACCAGGTGGAAAGACTTCTGTGGAAGGCAATTCTGTCAATGACCCAGTATCCTTGGTCAGCATGGAATAGGGTCTGGAGATTAGGCCTTAAAAACACATCTCCAGTGACTCTGGTCATGTGGCTGTTAAGCCTTCAAAGAAGAACCTTTTTACAGAGACACAGCCTAGGGGTTGATAAGCGAACTTTTATCAGAAAAGTATGCAGGCCTCCAGGTTGCCAGAGACAGAGCCATAAACCTGCTTTCTGAGTCATAAACAATGAGTACATAGTAAAACTCCAAAGCTTTACTCCACCCTTGGTAATCTCAAGTCTCTAGAATTACTCCCTTTTGCAATTGTCTCAAGGTTTCAAACTTTGTGTCTTTTTGAAGGTTGAACTAACTTTAGAAAAGTAGTATGAATGTTTTGCTTGTTAATTAATAAAGTGTACGTGACCACCCTACTATAAAAGATGGTCATGAACAAAAAAGCTTTGCTACTTTCCATCAGCAGGTAGTCTGTCTCTTTTATCATAATAATTCCATATGTGAGACTACACCTAAGGAGAACCTGTCTCTTGTGAAACCCTAATGTAACTCTTTCTCTCTCTTTCTTTCTTTCTTTCTTTCTTTCTTTCTTTCTTTCTTTCTTTCTTTCTTTCTTTCTTTCTTTCTTTATTTTCTTCCTTCCTTTCATTATTTTTCATGACACAAACTCTCACTCTTCTCCACGCTAGATTGTCCATTACATTAGCCTTCCATACAATGACATTGAACATTTCAATTGAAGTGATCCACCTTTCTCAGCCTCTTGAGTTGCCAGAACTATAGATAAGGGGTACAACAATTGACTACCCTTTCTACTTGAGTCGAAACCCATTGTGAGATCAGGGCTGAGGATTTATTTCTGTTGCTCAGCCTTGTCTCTAACACAGGAGCTTGGGGTTCTAACCAATTTGGCTCAACAGAGAACTGAAATATTGTAGTCAAGCTTGGAATAAGTCATTGAGCTCTACTTAAGGAAGGAGCTTATCAGGGACTTTGAGAATTTTCTAATCCTCAGGTCTCAGTGACACATATGGAATATGTGAAGATGGTTTTACATACCCATGCTAGGAGATAATCAAAACCATTCATAAATCCCTTTTCTCCTTGTCAGGATTCATTAGTTATTATGTATTATACATGTGATCCAACATAACTCTTCAACATGCATTGTAGCGAGGAAGCTTACAGTTCAGATACATCTAGCATGGAATTCAGGATTGATGGAAATTTAAAGATAGGTTGATATTTTTCATAATCATAATACATAAATGCAGCTATGAAATACACTACTGGATAGAGTGCATCTCCAGATTTTGAGAGGGAACATTCAGCAAGACCTATACCATCTGAAACATGCCTATTATAGGGAAAGAATCAAACATAATGAAAAGTAGAACTGGGCATTGTGTGATGTACCATTTATGTCTGTCAAATCATTTTTCAATCATTGAGCTTGATTTCTTGTTCTATAAAATCCCAGGGCAGCAGCACTAGATAGAAGCCACACTCTTTCATTTAATTACAAATCAATGAATTGAAAAGGAAATGATCAGTTGTTGAATCCCTTGACCATGGTTACAAAACAAAATTTAGGAAGCAGAAATTGAGTGTAGAGAAAAGATCTCCATTCTTTGTAAGATTTTGAACCTAAAAATGAACCCAGACAGCAACTACACATGCTTATCCAGAATAAGATTAAGCTTACAGATGGAAACACAGGGCAAAACCCATTCTGATGTCATCCATGGAGATCATGTAGTGACTTCATTGTGGAATGTTGTAGGATCCAGGCTTCTCATCCAAGATACTCACTGGAATTTTCTGCTCACTTCAGCTGGTGTCTTGCAAGTGTTTGATTCAGGAAATTATTTAGTCTTCAATCCACAGACAGAGAAGTGAGCTCTCATTTGTGCCTTATTGTTTACATTAATAACTGAGATTCCAGTCACTAGACTGACACAAAGGTTGAGATTTTGTACACCATGGAAACACAAGCTGCATTCCAGAATGTAAAACTGCAGAGACATTTAAGTAGAATGTTCTTTGTTTTTTCTTTTTTCTTTTTTTTCAGTCATATTTTCACTCTGGCTCTCTCAGTAGAGTGCTGTTCCATCACAACTCACAGAAAACTTCATCTCTTGTACATAAATGATTATTTTGCCTCAGCTCGTCAGTAACTTGAGCTACATGTGCCCAACCCAATGCCCAGCTATCTTTTGTTGAAGATTTCCTGTGACCATTATAGAACTCACTCACCACCCTCATGTTTGGCCATGACTTCAAAGATCAAAGATGACATACTTTTAGAACTAGGGTTTGTGTTTAGGATTGGAACTTTATGCCTCTCATTTCAGAGATTTGGAAGGCCCAGTCAGTTGGATTGTTTGAGCTGGATACCAACATCAGCACTAGTGAGATACCCATGTCTAAAGAATAAAAAATGACTGTATATTATGCAGGCTCCTGGAATGCCCACTGAGGGAATAGCTTGGTTTGTTGAGAACACTTAAATTTTGCTGTGAGCTATGATTCCAAGATACCCTACCAAACTCAACAGAACAAGAGTATGTCCCAATAAAGAAATAGATAAAACCTTTTGTAATCAAGTTACTACTAAATTTTACACTTTATATAGAGTCAGAGACTTACATTATTTATCATACTGACTAATGTTCTGTGTCACCTACAGATCACAGCAAAGTCTATAACCTAGGTGTAGGTGATTTTCCTCTCTAAGCCTCCCAAGTTGTTTGGACTACAGGTACAAACCACAAAACCTAATTATTCTTTTTTTACTTTTGAGCATGAATCTAGTGTTGAAAAATTTCCCCTACATTACATGTCAACTGGAGAAATTATTGAGAAATTATTGTTTTATAGGAAATTTATTTTCTAAAGCCCCTATTGATAAAGACTATGGAATTTACACAGCTCTCAACCTTTGATATCATAGAATCTAGTAGTCACTCTAAATTGCCCACACATTGAATTCTTGACTCAAGTCAGTTATTTTAATGCACACTAAAATATCCATATTATACACTTTACACCTTCTGTGGCATTTTTCAATCTGTGCCAATATTCCCTTGCACAAATCAGTCCAAGACCAGGTACCAGATATTTCCAGCCAAATCCCTCCCATTAGATCAAATGGCAGTTTCCTACGAAACCATCTGCAAATGAACATGTCTTGACTTATTCTTAATTCCTTTCTCTAAGGACCACAATAAATTTCCTTTATGTAGTAGTGTATACCATCTGCCTATTGCCCTTTCCTCCCAATTACACTCTTAAAAACTGTACCAGGAAAATTTCTTCTTTGTTTCATTCTTTCCTTTCTTTTTTCTTTCATTATTATTCATGAAACCAACCCACCCTCTGTTCTCCAGGCTACATTGTCCATGGCAACAGACTTGCACACAATGACATCCAACTAATTGCTTGAAGTGAACCTCCTGCCTCAGCATCTCGAATAGCTAGAACTTTAGGTAAGTGATATGATACTTGACTACCCGTTCTATTTGAGTAGAATCTTGGTGAGAGATCAGGGATGATGTCTTTCTCTTACTCAGCCTTGTCTTTAAAATGGGAGCTCAGGACATGTGCTCAATTTGCCTCGCCAGAGCATCAAAATATTGTATTCATTCATGGAATAAGTCATTGAGCTATACTTATGAAATGAGCATATTGGGTACTTTGAGGATTGTCCAATTCCAGGACTCCATGATACATAGGGAGTATATTAAGACTGTTTTACATATCCATGGTGGGAGATCACCACAACTATGCATAGATCTCTTTTATCCTTATCAGGTTTTATTAGTTATTGTGTATTATATGTGTGATACCACATAATTCTTCAATGTGCATTTTGGCCAAGAAGACTGAAGTTTAGATACACTTAACACAGATTTAAGGATATATCAAAATTTAATGATAGGCTGATATTTCCCATGATCATCATAAATAACTGCAGGTATGGAGTACACTACTGGACACAGTATCTCATCAGATTTTGAGAGAGAATATCCAGTGAGATACCTACTGTCTGAAAAAAAACATATTGTAGAGAAAGAAGAAAAACCTCATGAAAAATAGAACTGGGAATTGTGTGATTTTTCATTTAGGTCTCCCAAATCATTGTCCAATCATTGGGCTTGATTAAATGCTGTATTATAACCCAGGGCAGCACTAGGTAGAAACTACATTCTTCCATTTGACTGTAAATCTGTGACATGAATAGGAAAGGAATGGTTTCTGAATCTCTTGACCATGGTTAAAAAAATTTAAGAAGCAAAATTGAGTATGGAGAAAAGAACCTCACTTTTTGTAACAGTATGAACCCAACAACAAACCCAGGCAGGAACTATACATGCTTAGCAGGAATAGATTAAGCTTAAAAATGGTAAACCTAGGCAACACCCATTGTGATGTCATTCATGGTGACCATGTAGTGACTTCATCCTGGAATGTCAAGGTATCTAGGCTTCTGGTCAAATTACTCACTGGACCTTTTTGCTAACTTCAGGTGGTCTCCTACATGTGTTTGATACAGGAAATTTCTTAGCACTCCATTCACAGTCAGAGAAGTGATTTCCCATTTGTGCATTATAGATTACATTGCCATCTGAGATTCCAAATCCTTGGCTTACACAACAGTAAAATTACACAACAGTTGTAATTCTGTACAGCAGTGAAACTCAAGCTGCATTCCAGATGATAAAACTTCATAGAGGCACTTAAATAGGATGCTCTTTGTTCTGCTTTTTTTTTTTTTTGACACAGAGTTTCATGTTGTTATTCTTGGTAGAGTCATGTGCCATAAGAACTCACAGAAACCTCCATCTCCTAGGCTCAGGGGATTATTTTGCCTTATCCTCCCCAGTACCTTGATCTACAAGTGCCTTCCTAAATGCCCAACTATTTTTTGTTGCAGATTGGCTTGGACCATTTTGAAACTCACATCTAGCATGATGAAGCACTACTTCAGACATTGAAGATGAAATATTTTTTTAACTAGATATTGTGGCCAGTGGTGTTTCTTTATGCCTCTTCTCTCAGCAATTTGGGATGTCCAACAAGTTGGATACTCTGAGCTTCTGAATTGGAGATCAGCCTTAATACTAGGAAGATAACTTATACTCTCTAAAGTATAAGAAACAGGCAGATGATATGCAGGCTCCTAGCATGCCAGCTGAGGTAATAGGTTCACTTTATAAGAGCCTAGTAAACTGTGATACTCGGGGTTCTGTACCAAAGACAATAAATTAATACTCAGTCTTAATAAATAAGATGAGAAACACAATTGTATAGGAGTTACTTCTATTTTTACTTATTTTTTTATAAGCACAGAGAATTAGTTCCTTTATTACACTTAGTAAAGTTCTGTGAACTCTAGAGATCATAGCAACCTCTCATTCTTGTGATTAGGAGATTTTCTTCTCTCAGTCTCCTTAGGAGGTGGGAGTACAGATTCACGTGACAAAGTCTGGCTATTAGTTTTACTTTGGAGCATGCATGTATTATTGAAAATTTTGCCCTAGATTAGATGTCAGATGAAAAAATTGTTCTCTCATAGGAAGATTTTTTGTCTGAAACCCCTATTAGTCAAAACTTCATATTTTATACAACTCTGCCTGTTTGGTATCTTAGATTCTTTTAGTCACTCTAAAGTGCCAAATTAATTCTTGTCTCAAGTCACTTTTTTAATGCACACTAAATATAAAGATTTTACTATCCATCCCTTCCTTTTCACTTTTCAATCTAGGCCACTATTCCCTTGTGTCAATTAATCCAAGGTCAGGGGTCAGACATCTTTAGACAGACAGTACAGATCAGATCAACAGGCAGCCTTTTTTTTTTATTCAATCATAGCTGTATATATCAATGAAATCATGGGTACAATATGGCATTTTCATATGCAATTTGAAATATTTTCATGAAACTGGTTAACATAGCCTTCATTTCATTTTCTTATTGTGTTAAGATGTTTATATTCTACTTTTAGAAAGATTCACTCTTACCCTTGTAAAATAAGCCAATAAAAACTTATAATTCCTCAACCAATAAAAACTTATAATCAATTAGCATATATTTCCAATAAACAGCAACAATTTTTAAAAGCTTATTATATTAAACACATTACAGGTATTCCAGGAAAAAATACAAGACAAGCAATTATTGAAAGCTAAAACCAAAAATTAAAAGAAATGCTCTTTCAACAGAAAGGTTGCATAGGTTGTCATTAATTCAGTTCTATTTACTCTAAATTTTTAAGTTTGGATTCTGAATGTAACACTCCATCTACAAAACTAGGGATGAAGCAGCTAGTTGTATCTGTTAACCAAGCTGTTTATTATAAAGATACTTTAAAAATAGAATGACTTCATCCTATCTTAGTGAGATGGGTTAGAGGGATCCTCTCTCCACAGGAAACAATAAATTCTGGTTCCCAGATAAACACATCAAACTGTGACTTGACACCACGCACCTGCCAATGGGCACAGCAAAGAAAAGCTGGAAATCTGATGAGGGATCTGACCATGAGGATGTCCTATGTTTAACTGCAGGAACATAGAAACCTGTTAATCCCCCAATTCAGTCAGAGATTGAAAAGGAACCAGAGAGCTCCTCTAATAACATGAAGAGGGATCTCTCAACTATGCCAGGAAGCAAGAACAATCATGATTGTGAGCTGATGATGTTTTGATCGTATTTCTGGCAATAATAGCCATACTTAATAAACAGGTAAATGGACAGCTAAACTATACTTATTGGAGTTATATTCCTAACCCTCCATTGTTAAGAGGAGCTTCATGGTTTGAACCATCATTTTATGTATATGTAAATGAAAGTTCATAGCTTCCTGGACCATATGATGATCAAGGCTTTTTTAAGGCAAAGGAAGGGAATACAAACCCTTCCAATTATTCCACTGGAGTCATAGGACTATTTATATGTCTAGGCCCAGAACCTCCTTCCTTATATTTTGGTTTACAACAGTGAGTTAGCTTAAAAAAAATACTGATCGCCATGAAATGTATTTACTAATTACAATGACTTTTACTTAATTAATGTTAACATAACATGCATTATTGTTTCATTTGCCTCATTGTAGGCTGCATGTATTCAGTGATATTGTGGATGAAATTCATTGGTCAAAATGTCAAGGCTCAAAGTAGTAGGGCACCAGCCCCATATGCTGGAGGTGGTTATTTCAAATCCAGCCGCTGCCAGAAACTGCAAAAAAAAAAAAAAAAAAGACAAAGAAAAAAATGTCAAGACTCATATTTATATACTTTGAGACAAACTAAATTTGGATCTATCACTGACTGGAGAACTTTGGCTTATGTGATGGAAAAATCAGAGCCTGGTTCTAGTCACCTTAGACATCATAGAAATTACACTGACATAATCTACCCCACATCAAAGGAGGTTTGTGGAAAGAAAGTGGTTTTGCACCACCTGCTCCAGCTATTTATGTCTATCTATTACAGCCTGATTTATGGAATGTTGGAACAGCTTTACTTGGATTACATGCATGGAAATGTATGCATATACATAAATCTGGACATTATTCTCAACATACCTTCATTTTCAAGTAGCAAGAAGCCCATTTTACTTATTCTTCTGAAAAACTTCCCTATGTTTGGTTAGTTATAAATAGTATTTTGAATAAAGGCACTGGAGAATTACATTGTCCAGGCAAATATCAAATGTTCACATGTTTTAATGTATCCATGAGATTTGATTTTTCTCCAGATAGGATTTATTTATTTCAGGCCTGAACTGGTATTTGGCTTCCTGTAAAGATGATGACACCATAGGAGGAGTCCCCAGCCATTTCTATCCTAGCCACTTTAGCTCAGAAACTGAAAAAGAGGACGAAGAGGTTTAAGGGTTTTCTGATAATGGTAATTTTCAGGATTATAGCCATCACCACCTCTGCATATGCCACTGGAGTTAGCCCTCACTGAATCTGTAAAGCCTATAAAATTTGTGTCTAATTGGCATAAAAAAAGTTGATACCAAATTACATAATGAATTGGCTGATTTAGAAAAGACAGTAATTTTGATAGATGATCAATTGTATACTTTAGAGAAGCAGATCAAATTAAAATGTGATTGGAATGTTCCTTCTTAATGTATAACCCCTGTTTTTTTTATAATGAAACATTGTTCCCTTGGAGTAAAGTCAGAAAACATTTGTTAAACCATGAAAATTTAACTACTGATATAATTGAGTTACAACATCAAGTGTATAAAACTTTTGAGTATACACTGCTTGGACTGTAAACTAATACAATGATATGGAAGTAAGTATATAGAACCATCACAGAACTCAAGCTAGGCCTCCCATTTGATCCTGCAATCCCATTACTGGGTATCTATGCAAAAGGAAAAAAAATCATTTTATCATAAAATAACTGGCCCTAGACTGTTTATTGCAGCTCAATTTACAATTGCTAAAATGTGGAAACAGCCTAAATGCCCACCAAACTAGGAATGGATTGATAAGTAGTGGTATATGTATACCACGGAATACTATTCAACCATTAAAAAAATGGAGACTTAATATTTTTTTAAGTTTATTTTACTTGTAGTTTTGGCCAGGGCCAGGCTTGAACCCACCACCCCCAGTATATGGGGCCAGCGCCTTATTCTTTGAGCCATAGGCCCTGCCCCAAGACTTAAGATCTTTAAAGTATGACAGTGGAACTTTAATAGGGATTTAATTAAAATTATATTTTGCTTAGGTAGTATGGATATTTTAACAATATTAATTCTTCCCAGTCATGAGTATGCTATGTTTTTTCATTTGTTAACATTTTCAGCTATTTCTTCTATTAGAGTTTCCTAGTTCTATCTAAAAAGGTCTTTTACGTCCTTTGTTAGGTGAACTTTCAGGTAGTTCATCTTTTTGGGAACTAGTATAAATGGAATAAAGTTCTTGACTATTTTTTCAGCTTGACTGTTGTTGGTACGTATAAAGGCTACCTATTTATGACTGTTAATTTTGGAATCTGAGATGCTACTATATTCCTTGACCACTTCTCAGAATTTTGTAGTAGAATCCCTGGCATTTTCCAGGTATATAATCATCATCTGTGAAGAGTGAAAGTTTAATCTCTTCTGATCCTATATGGATAACCTTGATTGCCTTTTCTTCCCTAATTGTGATGGCTAAAACATCCATTACAATGTTAAAGACCAGTGGAGACAATGTGTAACCTTGCCTGGTTCCTGATCTGAGTGGAAATGATTTAAATTTAACTCCATTCAGTACGATATTGGCTATGGGCTTGCTGTAGATGGTCTCTATCAATGTGAGAAATTTGAGAAATGTCCCTTCTATGTCAATTTTCTTAAGTTTTCTGATCATCAAAGGATGCTGGTTAATATCAAAAGCTTTTTCTCCATTCTTGAGACACTTTGCTAAGGAGGACAATATACTCAACACTATTATGAAACTAATTGTTAACTATCTTAGGAAAGCTACTATCCAAATTGAGCCCTAGGGGAAAGGGCAGTGGGGAGGGGAGGAGGGAGGAGGGATGAAGAGAATGATATTGTGGGGATCATGCCTATAGTTTATCCTATTTGGGTACATGTAAATTTGTCTAAAGTTTGAATATAAATGTCTTAACATAACAATTATGAGAAAGACATGATGGCTATATTAGACACTTGTATGAGAGTTTTCCAAACTGCATATAGAAGCAACACATTGTATCCTATGAGAGAATTAATGTACACAATTATGATCTAATAAAAAACAAATTAAAAAAAAGCTTTTTCTACATCTATTGAGAAAATCATGTTCTTTTTATTAATTTGTTTACATGATGAATTACATTTATAGATTTATGTATGTTGAACCATCCTGGAGATATTGGGATAAAACACACTTGGTTGTGGTTTATATTTAGTTTGATGTGTTGCCGAATTCTGTTTTTTAGGATCTTTTTGAATATTTTTCCATCAATACTCATTAGTTATATTGGTTTGTAATTTTCTTTCTTCATTAGGTCTTTTCCTGGTTTGGGTATCAAGGTGATGTTTGCTTTATGGAATATGTTGGGTAGTATTCCATCTTTTTCTATATTTTGGAAAAGGTTATGTAGTATGGGTACTAGTTTCTCTTTAAAGGTTTGTTAGAATTCTGATGTGAAGCCATCTGCTCATGGGCTTTTCTCTTTAGGGAGATTTTGTATAGTTGATGCTATGTCAGAACTTGATATAGGCCTGTTCAACATTTCCAGTTTCTTCTGCCTAATTCTTGAGAGGTGGCATGCTTCAAAGTATGGTCGATTTCCTTCAGATTTTCATAATTCTGAGAATAAAGTTTCTTATATTATTAATAAAGGATAGTTTGAATTTCTAAAGGATCTGTTGTTATTTTCTCTTTACCATTTCTGACTGACAAAGTTAGCAATTTTATTCTTTTTTCTTAGTTTGGCCAAAGATTTTTCTATTTTATTGAACTTTTCAAAAATACCAACTTTTTGATTTATTAATCTGTTGTATAATCCTTTTCCTTTCAATTTCATTTAATTCTGCTCTAATTATGGTTATTTCTTTTCTTCTGCTGGGTTTTGGATTTGACAAAGGTTTAATAACCAGAATCCACAGAGAAATCAAACATATTAGCAAGAAATGAAGAAGTGATCTCCTCTCAGTGTGGGCAAGGAACTTGAAGAGAAACTTCACTGAAGAAGACAGGAGTATGACATACAGATATATGAAAAAAATGCTTACCATCCTTACTCATCAGAGAAATTCAAATCAAAACTACTTTTAGATATCATCTAACACCAGTAAGTTTAGCCCATATCATTAAATCACAAAATCAGAGCTGCTGGCACGGTTGTGGAGAAAAGAGAACACTTCTACACTGCTGATGGGATTGCAAACAAATACATTCCTTTTGGAAAGACATCTGGAGAACACTTAGAGAATGAAAAATAGACCTGCCATTTGATCCTATAATTTCTCTTTTAGGTATATATCCAGAAGCCAAAAAATCACACTACAATACAGATATTAATTTAAGAATGTTCATTGCATCCCAATTTATAATTTCTAGGTCATAGAAGAAGCCCAAGGCCCCATAGATCCATGAATGGATCAATAAATTGTGGTATTTGTACACCATGAAATACTATGCAGCCATTAAGAATGATGGAGACTTTACCTCCTTCATGTTCATATGGGTAGCGCTGAAAAATATTCTTCTTACCAATGTATCCCTATAGAAGAAAAATATTTACAATACCTATACCTAAATATTGGGTTATAGAAAACTTATACACAATTTTAGCCTAGGATTTTGGGGACAGTGAAGAGGAAGGGGAAGCGAGGGCAGGAGGGAGGATGGGTGGAGGGCAGATGATTGCTGGGATCACTCCTATGGTTCATCCTATAGTGGGTACATGTGAATCTCTCCAAATGTAGAATATAAATGTCTTAACATAGTAATCAAGAAAAAGACATGAAGACTATGTTAACCAGTTGGATGAAAGTATTTCAAATTGTATACAGAAAGAGTACTTGGTAACCCATGATAGTATTAATGTACACTGCTATCATTTAATAAAAAAAAGCACACTGAAACTCAAAATAAAATGAAGACTTTACAGCCTTATTATTAACATGGATGGAAGTTTAACACTTTATTCTTAGTAAAGTATCACAGGAATGAAGAAGCATGAATCCTAAGTAGTCAATTTTGATATGAGGACAATTATTGACATGGTGATGTGGTAGGCAGAGACAGCAAGAAGGAGGGAGAAATGGGAACATATTAGCAGAGAGAGGGAAGGAGGGAGGGGTGTGTGGTGTTGGTGTATGCTACAGCTTTTGGGGGCAAGACATGATTGTAAGAGGGACTTTACCTAACAAATGCAATGAGCAAAACCTGGTGTCTTTTATACTTAATGAATCCACAATACTAAATTTAAAAAAATCTTCAGGAAAGAAAAAGGTTATATTAAAACAAATATTTTGAGCAAAAATTAGAACAGATTAATGGAGATTAAAGGAATACTTGAAGGAATTACTCAATTGAATCCCATGGACACAACTGATACTTTGTTTGGGACTTCTGTAGGTTCTCTGTTCTTCTTTTGCCTAATTTAATTTTTATTATATTTAATCATCAAAAACATTTTCCATGCCAAAAAAAAAAAAAAAAGAAAAAAAAACTAGTGAGCATAATGATGCTGTGATTTTGGCTATGGCAGCATTACAAGCCAATAATTAGAAAGTGGGAAGTGAAGGGTTACAACTTCCCCCACCCCCATGCTCAGACATGGTAGTTTAGATTCATGTGAACCCCGAAGAACGTGGCATCAAGATGGAATCTCCTTACTATGATAACATGCCCGGGACCACTGAAAAAGAGAAAGCCATGGTTCACAGAAAGGAATGTGCCAGAGGGTTGCTCTAGGTTGTAGCTTGGGGGCTAAACATTTGTTGAGCCACTGGGCCCTTGTACTTTGTTCTTTTTTAACCATTCACACGATAGTTGTAACTTTAGTTCAAGAAATGGCGCCCTTGCAGTTTATTCCCAACAAAATATTCTAAAATTGTATTAATTGTAAATGTGCTCAGCAGTAAATGTGCTGAATTGGAATTTTTGTTGCAGTATCCATGATTTCACGTTGCTTTCTTAACTGTTTTTTTATTTTAAACTTTGAAGATATGTTTTAGAGTACATAAGAGGATCAATGAAGATAGGTAGTTATTAAGTGCCTGATCAAGCCTGTCTCCCTTTTGCACTATTCATTTGGTCTTCAGTGCTTCCCTCTGCATTGACTATCAATGTAGCCCCCCCAAACAGAAACAGGTATGTAGTACACTACTGGATACAATGCCTCACCCAGTTTTAAGTGGGTCCCTTCAATGAGACACCTACTGTTGCATGAGGGTTTCTCAAGGAACCAGCATCTTCACCACAGATCTCAGCTTGCCCTTGGAATTATTGTTATGAAAGAGACAGACTATTCTCTCTAGTGAAAAGTAGTAAAACGTTATTGTCTCTCACTACATTTTATAGTTCATTGGTCACACACAATCTATTAATTAACATGCAAATAGTTCTTATTACTAATCTTGTCTAAGATTAGTACAACCTTCAAATGACAGAAAGTTTGAACCTCAAGACAGCTCCAAAAGGGAGTAAGTCTAGAGACTTGAGATTACCAAGAGGGGAGGGAAGGTTTTGAATTTTACTATGCATTCATTATATTACAGAAAGCAGGTTTATGACTTCTGTGTCTATGGCAAACTGGAGGCCACGCTGTTTTTCGATAAGCTTATACTTATCAACCTCTAGGCAGTGTCTCTGCAGGTAGGTTTTAAACCCTTTCCTCACAGGCTTAAAATCCACATAGCCAGAGTCAGTGAAGATAGTTTTTTAGGCCCAAATCTTCTGGTTCTGTTCTAAGTTGAACAAGGCTACCATGTCTTTAATAGAGTTGCTTTCCACAGAAGTCTGTCTGCCTGCTTCTGGAGTTTAAAGTGAGCACACAGTTTATGGGGTTTTATCCCACACTTACCATCCAAAACAAGCCTATTCTAGAGAAACAAGTAACATATCATGAAAAGTAGAACTGGGAATGGTGAGACATACCCTTCGGTCAGTCAAATCACTGTCCAATCATTGGGCTCAATTTCTTGTTCCATAACATCCAAGTACAACACTAGGTATAAACCACACTCTTCCATTTGATTACAAATTTGTGACTTCAAAATGAAATGATGGATTTTTTAATTCCTTGGCCATGTTTACAAAATAAAAGTTAGGAAGCAGGAATTGAGTGTGGAGAAAATAACCCCCGTCATTGTAACAGTTTGACTTAACAAAAACCCAGACAGCAACTATGCATGCTTAGCTGGAATAAGATTAAGTTTAAAGATAGAAAACCAGGTTAGCACCCATTGTGACATCATCCATGGTAACACTGTAGTGACTTCATCTAGGAAAGTCATGGGATCCAGGATTCTGGGCAAAGATACTAGAATTTTTGCCTCACGTCTGCTGGGGTCTAGGATGTTTCTTAACCCTCTATCCACAGACAGAGAAGTGTTCTCCATTTTTTCCTCAATGATTACATTAATTGCTGAGATTCCAGTCACTATCCTGACACAACAGCTGAGATTTTGTATATCAGTGAGACTCAAGTTGCATTCCATATGGCAAAACTGAATAGAGATACTTAAATAGCATTATCTTTGTTGTTGTTGTTGTTGTTGTCCTTCTTCTTCTTTTTCTTCTTCTTCTTCTTTTTTTGTGATACAGAATTTCAATTTGTCACTCTTGGTAGAGTGTTGTGCCATCTGAACTCACATAAACCTCCATCTCCTGGGCTCAGGAAATTATTTTGCCTCAGCCTCTCTAGTACCTTGAACTACAGGCACCCTTGTCAATGCCCAGCTTTTTTTTTTTTTTTCAGATTGGCTGGGACTATTGTCAATCTCACTACCCTCATGGTGAGCCACCATGTCCTTTTCTTGTAATCTTGCTCTTGGAAACTGTACCTAGCAAAATTTCTCTTTCTTTCTTTCTTTCTTTCTTTCTTTCTTTCTTTCTTTCTTTCTTTCTTTCTTTCTTTCATTATTATTCATGAGATCAACTCTCACTCTGTTCTGTAGGCTAGATTCTCCATTACATCAGCCTTGCACACAATTACATCCAACTCTTCCATTGAAGTGATCCTCCAACCTCTGTCTCTGCACTAGCTGAAACTATATGTAAGGGATACAACACTTGACTACACTTTCTAATTGAGTAGAAACCCAGTGGGAGATCAGCGCTTGGGTTGTCTTTCTGTTGCTCAGTTTTTTCTCTATCATGGGTGCTCAGTGGCTCTTCCCCATTTGTCTGCCTATAGCTTTGAAATATTGTAATCCTGCATGTGCTATATCATTGAGCTCTATAGAAGAAATGAGCTTATCTTGGACTTTGAAGATTGTCCAATTTTCAGACCTCGGTGACACATAGGGTTTAGGTCAGGACTATTTTTCCTATTTGAGGAGGGAGATCACCACAATTATGTATGGATCTCTTATCCTTATCAAGTTTCATTATATATTGTGTATTATGCTTGTGATCCATCATAGCTCTTCAATGTACATTGTGACCAAGAAGCCAAAAGTTTAGACACACCTGGCATGAAATTTAAGACTGAAGGAAATTTTAGGTTATTCTGACATTTTCCTTGATCATAGTAAATCACTGTATGTATGGAGTACACTACTGGACAAAGTGCTTCAATAGATTTTGAGAAGGAACCTTCAGTGAGACACTTACATCCAAAACAAACTTGTTCTATTGAAGAATTGTTACTATTTTTGGAACTAAGTGGTCAGTGGCACAGAGAATATCACTGTACACAAGATAAATAATTGGAAAAGGGATACTGAAGCTCTCTCTGGCACTCAGTAACTGCCTATCTTTATTGATTCTCTTATATATTCCAAAACATCTGGAAAAATTTTAAAATTTCAAACAGTGAAGACAGCAAAGTAAGATCATGGAAACTGCCATAAAGATTTCAATTCAGTAAAATTACTGCTGAGTATGCATACAATTGATACAAATTGAGAACATTGTACTTGGCACTGAATCACAATTGCTCCAAATTTTCTGTTCTGTTAGCCCACCTCCTTAAACTAAGACTAACAATTATTCTTTTGATGAGGAGAAAGGAGCAGAGTATAACTGCGCAGTGCCTTGACAGGTTTTTAGCCCCCAGCTACAACCCAGGATGGCCTTCTGACATATTTCTTTGTGAGAATGTTTCTGCTTTTCTGCAGGCTGAACCATGTTCTCAGAGTAAGTTAATTCCATCTTAGAAAGACATTCCTTAGGGAGAACAGGAGTCTAAACTACCATGTCTGAGCTTATGGGACTGTACCCCTTCAAAGAAGAAAAATAGGGGGTGGAGCCAAGATGGTGGATGGTAGCTAGCTTTCTACAGGGTTCCTCCAGAAGGTGAGTTAAAAGACAGAAGTTTAGGAAGTTATTTGATGGTTTGGAGCTTAGCCAAGTGAGAAAATTCAAGCACACATCAACTGTGTTCAGGTGAGCTGATATCTCAGTGTAGAAACAAAAGGTACAAAATTCATTGCAAAGCAGAAGTGAGTCCCCACCCCCATGAGAACACCTTGAAGTATATTGCATGTAAGCAAGTGAGCAGAATTGAAACATCCTTCTATTCTATACCACAGAAGAGACCCTCTAAAAACTGGACCTCCTATCCTCACTATGGTGCCATGATACTCTCCTGTCAGGAATACAACTGTATAAAACTATCTATATTCTCTACCTGCAGATATGAACTCCCAGGACTCCCCTCCACTCTCAGCTGTAGGTCACAAAGCCTATCCTCCATGAAGTCCAGTCTCTTAGGCATTTTCTCAAGACACGTGGACAGAGTGAGAACTGTTGCTGGTCTGTGCTGATTCTGCAGCACAGGAGTAAGGAGAGGGCAGTCACCTGAGGGGGCGCAATAAAGGAAAGGCAATGCTCCAAGGTTCAGACCAACAGCTGCAGCAGCAAGAACAATAGGGCTCCCACCCCCTCAGTATTCTTGACAGACACTCCCTGTCAATCTGGGCAACCAGAGGAAACTGTACATCTTCTCAGGTGTCAGCCACTGACGTAATAGATCTGGGACTAAAATGCAGGCCCCATGAGTAAATGGTAGCGGCCTGGATGTAGCATGAGGACTAGAATAGGTACATACAGAGCTGGAAAACTTTGAGGCTCTTTCAGAGGACTGAGCCAGAGGACTGCTTTAGTGAGCCTAAGATGCACTGGCCTCAGGGGAACATAGCTGAGACAAAAGTGAGCAGGCAGAGGCTGCAACTGACAGCTGAATGGGAGTTCTAATCACCAAACTTTAGCCTAACCCAGGTCTTATCCACAGGGGGAATATACCTAGGACAGAAACAAATTCTGAGAAGTTTTACTCTCCTGTTCTGCCTGTAACATCAATGAGGGCCTGAGATATCACTCAGTGAACTGCCCCAGCCTCCATTAAGCACACAAGGTTGTCAGGCCTCATCTCCCCCTAATGGATATAGGCAAAGAGGAGTGGCCTGGCTTAGAAGGCATAGATATCCTTGTCTATCCAGCAGGTGGAAACTCCTGGAGAATCTGTTTAATAGAGGGAACTGGGTCACTGCCCTGTGGGGTTACCATTGACTGGGTGTCACAGAGGTGCAAGGTGGGGAAGGAGGCAT
Organism: Galago senegalensis; assembly: GCA_963575145.1. Lineage (NCBI taxonomy): Eukaryota > Metazoa > Chordata > Mammalia > Primates > Galagidae > Galago > Galago senegalensis. The sequence goes on from CAUYTI010129622.1 coordinate 26,882, forward strand.
CAACCTTCCCAGATTAATTTTTTTGCTGAATTGGTCCTTTTGACCTCACAGAGCACTGGAGAGTCATACATGAGATGCCAGCAAACCCCTGCTATGTAGTTGTTGAAGATCTTTTGAACTCTCCCACGTGACACAAGTGCATACAAGGACAATTGATTTGGAACTCTTGAACAATCACAAAATGACTATGCAAAGTGGTATCCTGAAGTTTTGGTTGTTTGAAGTTTTGATTTTCCTTTTCCAATTGTTTCTTTTGGGGGAGTGGGGTGACATAATTGTTAGTGTTTATCCACAGCTGAATCTTAAAATCAGAGCAATTGATTCACTTCGATAGGATAGAGACGAGCTTAAAAGAACATAGAGCCACTTAGCCCCACTACCAAGCAGGCCCCCAGTTTCTCAGTCCATAGCACTGTGGGGTCCTTCATAAAGCTGTAGGTGAAAAGGTACAAGCACCAGTTCCAGCTTTTCAGAAAGAGCTTGTTAATCATTACTCCTGGAGCCCCTGACCCAACTTCTTCATATCTTCTCTTCTAGCCAAATGGTGTAAAATAAACATGGGTTGAATCAGTGCAAAAGCTCTGGCAACATGAATAACTGGAGTATATCATCAGCCCAAAGGAAGGATATTAAAGACTCAACTGAAGATCCCATTCATTAACATATGGCTGAGATGTCAAAAATCAAATTCAGAATTTGGATTGCAAATAAAACTAATAAAGTGGAGACCAAGTTGGAATTATTCAAGGAGAATTTCAAAAGTTCTCTGAAGAATTCTATTAATTTGTATGAAACCAGCACACTGTACCCCATGATTGCATTAATGTACATAGTTATTCTATAAGAAATTAAAAAAAAAGAATTCAATGAATTCAAAGACAAAATTACCAAATATTTTGACAGACTGAGAAAGGAATTTGAAGCCCTTAAAGATTTGATAAATACAGTACAATCCCTCAGTAACAGAATGGAGCAAGCAGAAGGAAGATTTCTGACATGACGACAAAGCTTTTAAATGCTCCCAAGTGCTCAAAGAGGAAAAGAATTGAAGTGCAAAAACAAATCATTCTCTCAGCTAACACTGGGATAATTTCAAGAAACTAATATTCACCTTACAGGAATATTTGAAGGAGATGAAGTTGCTTCACAAAGCACAGACGCTCTTTTTCATGAAATTATAAGGAAGAACTTTCCAGACATGTCGAGAGATTTTTTCAATTCTGATAGCAGACTGTTTCAGAGCCGCAGCATCACTCAACCTGAATAAGACATCCTCCAGGCACATCATCATTAACTTCATTAAAATGAATATAAAGGAGAAAATTGTGAAAGAAGCACAACATATGAAAACTTTAACCTACAAGAGGGAGAATATTAGAATGACTGAAGATATCTCTGCTGAAAACTTTCAAGCTAGAAGAGGGTGGTCATTGAAATGTAATCTCCCAATACATAATAAATTTCAACACAGAATCTTGTATCCAGCTAACCTGAATTTCATTTATAATGGAGAAATTAAATAATCTAATGACATTCACATTTTGAAGAAATTTGTCATAACTAAACCAGCTTTCCAGGATGTTCTCAAACCTATCTTCCATATTGAATAGTGCAATCCCCCACCACAAAAGTAAACTCACTTGGGAACTTTTAATTTAAAAATTATATATTGATTTGGCTCACATGGACATTTTAACAATGTTGATTCTTTCCATCCATGAGCATGGTAGTTGTTTCCATTTGTTAACATTTTCAGCAATTTTTTTTTCTTAGAGTTTCATAATTCTCTTTATAGAGAT
>CAUYTI010129625.1:0-17435 GCA_963575145.1 Galago senegalensis
TCCCAGCTACTTGGGAGGCCGAGGCAAGAGACTCGCTTGAGCCCAGGAGTTGGAGGTTGCTGTGAGCTGTAATGCCACGGCACTCTACCCAGGGGGACAGCTTGAGGCTCTGTCTCAAAAAAAAAAAAAAAAAAAAAAAAAGAATCTTGTCTACTTGAAGTAGTTAACAATGTTCTGTCCTATGTATTTCTCCAAAGCTGCACTGCCCAAGACAGTGGCCACCTGATGCATTTAAATTTAAATTAATAACAATTCCAGGTGTTTATGTGGGGCCAGCTCATCCTGTATAGTACAGTGCAGACAGAACATTCCCATCACTGCAGAAAGTTCTGCTGGACCGTGTTTTAGTGAGTTACTGGTGTTTTAGTGAGTTAAGGGTGGCCATGTTTGCTTTAGTAAAGTTACAGGATGACCGTGCTCCTGATTTCTTCCTAATTTAGTGAACAGCAGGAATGTGAAGTGTCTTTTAAGTGGAAAAGTATGTTTAATTTATATTGGGTAATTTACAAGGAAGATTTTTTTTCCCACACTGGAAACTAGGAAAAACATAAGAGTTCTTAAGACATAAAGGCTTTTTTTAAGCCCCTCCTAGTCATCGCTCAATGGAGTGAGCAGTACTGGGTTTCTTTTCATTTTCTTAGAGGTCAGTTGAATGTTAAGACTTTTTTTCAGATTGGATGTTAGTTTCTGTGGAAAGTCAAATATAATAATGAAATGTTGATGTTTTAGTTTCATAGTGGGCCTGCAAGTAATACAGGTTCATCTCCTCTCTGCCTTTTGTCCATTCTCATCTGCTCAGTCAGATTCTTTAGAATGATAATGCGGTCTGGCAGGTATTCAGTTAATGAATAGCTTTTTTACTTACTCAGCTATGGAGCAGAGGGTCACACACCCAGTTCTTGTACAAAAGCTGTCATCTCATACTTGTCAACCTTGTCTGCCCTAAAAACTGTTCTCAGAGTAGGGGCCATGTGGAATATCTGAGCACTGAGAGTAGGTGGTAAAGAGAACTTAGTGTGATATTTAGGAGACTGTCTTTTTGATTGAGGATTGATTAGGTCCAAGTAAGTGATTATCATAACTAAAAGAAACAATCTATAAGTTGGGTTGTATTTGTAAAGGGTGACTTTGTGGCCTACAGTAGAGCTTCACAGTTTATTCTGGGAGAAAAAAAGAAAAAGAGAATTATGCTGTGTGTCGGTGTGAGAGTGTGAGGGAGCAGTGCCCTGTGTCTAATCTATAAGGTGGGGGGGGGGTGTCCCAGGTCCTGAGCAGAGGGTAGATGTGCTGCGGGAAAGTAGCAGAAAGTGCTAGGATGGGAATTTAAAGCATTAAAGACAGATACATTCTCAAATCAGTTATACAGATAGTTTTTTTAGTATGTTTACTTTATAAAATATAATTCACATTTCCTTATGAATAAGACGGTTATATGGCAGAGACTAATAACAACTAAATGGTCTCTGACCCCCCACATGTGAGTTCTGCAATGAACTTTAGCATACCTGCATTAGCATACCAGGATTTACTCAAAAGAAAGTTTCTTGCTTGCTCTACCTTTGTTTAGGCTGAAAGTGAAGAAACCAAGGAGCGTCTATTTGAATCCATGCTTAGCGAGTGTCGGGATGCCATCCAGGCTGTTCGGGAGGACCTCAAGCCAGACCAGGTGGGGGCCCAGGGATCTGAGTGTGCCACAGTCTTGCCCACTGTGTTTTTATTTAATTTAATTAATTTGTTTGTTTGTTTGTTTTGAGACAGAGTCTCAAGCTATTGCCCTATTGCCCTGGGTAGAGTGCTGTGACGCCACTGCTCACAGCAGCCTCCAACCCTTGGGCTTAAGTAATTGTCTTGCCTCAGCCTCCCAAGTAGCTGGGATTACAGGCACCTGCCACATGCCCAGCTATTTTTTGGTTGTAGTTGTTGTTTGGCAGGCCCGCTCTGGATTCAAACCCGCCAGCTCTTGTGTATGTGGCTGGCACCTTAGCTGCTTGAGCTATAGGTACCAAGTCCTGTTGCCCATTTTAAAAATATTTTATTGTTTAAATTGTAGTAAAACACACATAACATAAAACTCACCACCTTAACCGTTTCTGCATGTACAGGTCAGTGGTGTTAAGGATAGTTTTACTGCTGTGAAGCCATCAGCACCACCAATCTCCCCAACATCTCTCATCTTGTATAGCTGACACTCAGTGCCCATTAAACAATAACTTCAGGTGTTGCCTTTTTAACACTCTGTTCCTTGTTTTATATTTATCTTTCTATTATATTTTCCCCAAGATAATTAACATCATAATTTAAGCAGCTATATCTTTTTTTCATCATCTGCCATGGTACCCTGGGTATAAATGTTTCTTTTAAAAATTGCTGCTTTCTCTGTGACATCTCCTGCTTCCTCTGTCATTAGGCTGCCTGTGTATAGTATGCTTTTCCTCATCTACATCACACACGTACCTGCACAGGCCGAGCCTCTATCACTATCACTCACTTTGAATTCACAGCTGTCAGGGGACACCTCACAGAATGTAATGTATATGGTGATATAAAAATGCACTCATTTCCTATTGCTACAGTAATATTGCCACAAACTTAATGGCTTAAAACAACAAATTTGTTATCTCACACATCTGGAAGTCAGAAATGTAAGGTGGGTTCCAAGGCTGCATTCCCTTTGGAAGCCCTGGGGGAACTAGGGAGATCCCTTTCCCAGGGTTGCAGAGGATGCACTTCCTGCCGCCCTTCATCTTCTCAGCCCTCTGCTTTTGCCCTTCATCTTCTCTATCTCTGACGAGTCCGTCTCCCTTTTCCACGGACCCTGTGATTACATTGGGCCCATCTAGATAATACAAGCTAACTGAAGATCCTTGTCTTAATCACAGCTGCAGAGTCTCTTCATCATTGTAAGGCAACATCTTCACAGATTACATGGAGGTTAGGATGTGGACATCTGTGGGGGGGGGTGTCATTATTCAGCCAGCCACAAAAGGCAAGCTCTGAAAGCACAAGGGCACAAGATTGGAGCTTGGGCTTAAGCCACAGACCCTACCATGGAGCCATGGACTATGGAATGTCCATCATCATATGGAATGTTTTAAGGTTAGACACCTTAAGAGTCGGCAGAAAACGGCAGCTGGGCTCGGCGCCTATGGCTCAAGTGGCTAAGACGCCAGCCACATACACCTAAGGTGGCAGGTTCGAATCCAGCCCAGCCCGCCAGAAACAACAATGATAGCTGCAACCAAAAAAAAAGAAAAAAGAAAATGGCAGCTGGCCATTAGTCTGAACTCTGTTACTCAAGGCCAGTGTTTAGGTGCTATTGGCAACTGAGTGACCCTGCCATTCTTTAATATGTCAAGTACATCTTTGTTATTTGAGGACCCCTAAGTTACTAGGGTCTATATCTGTGTTCAGGCACTTTGTCACACCATCGAATGAGGTGGTCAGAGCCAAGGATAGGGTCAATTGTTTTAGTTTTTACCTTTTTCATTTTCTGCAGAAACAGAAAGATTACACCCTTGAAGGGGAGTCAGGGAAGGTGTCTAATCTTCAGTACCTGCACAGGTAAGGGTTATTGTAATTTTTATACTTTTTAACATTATGAAATAAATCATTGGAACAAAAGAGTATATATATTTATGTTAATAAGTTCCTAATATATAATAATACCAATGCATATATGTGCATTTTTTCATGTGAGACTACTACATTTGGCTCACCACCTATATAGCTCAACAGCTAAGGCACCAGCCACATACACCAGGGCTGGCAAGTTCGAACCCAACCCAGGCCTGCCAAACAACATTGACAGCTACAACCAAAAAATGGCCAAGCAGTGTGGTGGGTGCCTGTGTCCCAGCTGCTTGGGAAGCTAAGGCAGGAGAATCACTTTGGCCCAGGAGTTTGAGGTTGCTGTGAGCTATGACGCCATGGCACTCTACTGAGGGCGACATAGTGAGACTCTGCCCCCCCCCAAAAAAAGAAGAAGAAATAAACTACTATATTTGCATACTATTTTAATATATGTAATTGAAGATTTTTATATAACTTAGACTGACAACCTGTCTCAAAAAAAAAAATAAAGTAAAATACTATGTAAAAAAAAAAAAGAAAAAGATTTTTACATAGCTTAAGAATGAACACCACCAATGTTGGGTTGTCCCTCCTTCATTTCATTCCTCTCCCTCTTTTAGAGCTGGTCTCGCTCCTTCCCAGTGTCAAGATGTCAACTCTGAAAGTTATTGTTTGTTCTGTATGTTTTAAAGTTGTCCCTTTCACATTTAAGTTTCACTTCAATTCAAGTTTAATTCCATCTGGAGTTTGCTTTTGTATAAGGTAAGGATCTACTTCACAAGGATGATGGATTATTCTAGTATAATTTATTGACTGCTCCAGCCTTTCCCCACTGGTCAGCAGTGCCAGCTCTGACAGCCATGTACCCCAGTTTCTCCTTGTGAGCTCTTTTTCCACACTCTCTGCTCCATAGTTTTATTTGTCTATTTGGATTGGCACAGTGAATTATTAAAACTTACGCCAAAGTCTTGACATTTGATAGAGCAAGTTCTCACCAGGTTTTTCTTTGTGTGTATCTTGACTATTCTTATTCCTTTGCTTTTTCATATACATTTTTTTTTTTGGCCAGGGTCAGATTCAACCCTGCCACCTCTGGCATATGGGACTGGCACCCTACTCCTTTGAGCCACAGGCCCTGCCCTGCTTTTTCATATACATTTCTAAATCACTTTGTCAAGTTTCATTTTCTAAAAAGTAAGTCCTGGCCAGGCACAATGTCTCAATCTTGTAATCCTAGCACTTTGGGAGGCTGAGATGGGAGGATTGTTTAAGGTCAGTTTGAGACCTGTCTAAGAAAGATCAAGATCCTGTCTCTACTAAAAATTGAAAATTAGGTTGGTATTGTGGCAGAGGCCTGTAGTCCCAGCTACTTGGGAGCCTGAGGCAGGAGACTCGCTTGAGCCCAGGAGTTGAAGGTTGCTGTGAGCGTGATGCCACAGCACTCTACCCAGGGGGATAGCTTGAGGCTCCGTCTCAAAAAAAAAAAAAAGATTTAACTAAGATCAGGATCCTAGATTTCAGTTAGGATTAAAGATTGGCTTTGGAGTAAGTTGATGAAGGAAGAACCAGGCAGCTTTTGTATTTTAGTCAAACTTTGTATAACTGTGTCTAAATCCCTCTATTACTCGTGTATAATAGTTACTTTGAGAGTCTGATTTTTCTGCAGAGCTTTTAGGGAAAATCCGTTTCATGACATTCTTTTCTGTCTTTCAGAACCAGCTACTTTTGATTCTTTTAACAAATTAACAAAATTGTTTTGGCATTTGCGTTCATATCTCAACATGTGTTGCTGTTTCTGGGCCGAACGAGGTGGTCCTGTTGTGCACCTCCCACTGTTGCCCTGGCTCATCTGTTCCACCCAATCCCTACATAGGCCTTCTCATTTCTGACCCATCCAAGGGCTCATTTGGGTTCTTTGAATATTATTTTAAAAGTATAGTGTCTTGGCTCGGTGCCTATAGCTCAACCGGCTAAGGCGCCAGCCACGTACACCTAAGGTGGCAGGTTCAAATCCCCAGCCCGGACCCACCAAACAATGACGGCTGCAACCAAAAAAATAGCCGGGCGTTGTGGCGGGCGCCTGTGGTCCCAGCTACTTGGGAGGCGGAGGCAAGAGACTCGCTTGAGCCCAGGAGTTGGAGGTTGCTGTGAGCCGTAATGCCTCGGCACTCTACCCAGGGGGAGAGCTTTGAGGCTCTGTCTCAAAAAAAAAAAAAAAGGAAAAGAAAAAAAAAAACACCAAAGTTTTTACTTAACACTGGGTTTATCGAGGTGTTAATTGCATTTTTAACTTACATTTTTGATTTATAATAGGTTTATTGGGATATAACCCCATTGCAAGTCAGGGAGCATCTGTAATTTGTCACTGTGGTGGGGCAAGGCAATCTACTCTATGATTTTTATCATAAAAATCAACTGTGTGACCCACACATACATGCTAAAAGTGGGCAAAATGACATCCATGCTGCCAAGTAGATTTCTGTAATAAGTTTGTTTTAATTTAAGTGACCTGTGTAATCATGCAGAAGAATGGGGCCGGACTTCACACAGCAAGCTCCTGCTTCTGGGACAGCTCTACTGACGGTATGCTTTCAAAACATCTGTGGTCAAGTTTAGTCGTGTGTATCTTCTCTGAATGTTTTCAGGTACCTTCTGGGACCATGCTATGATGTGTATTATTTAAAAGGTTTTATGAAATATGTGCTTGGCGGTTCATGTCTTTGTATGTTTAATGGTAACATTTTAAAACAACTTTTATACTAGAGACTTCCTACCCTTCTTCATGTGCCTCAGAGAGGTTGGTACTTGATTATTAGCCTTAGTGTGAGAAACTGGAAGGGTATGTCCCCCAGTTTTCCTCCCTTACGTGCTGCTCTGTCATCCCCCCAGGGAGCTGCACCGTGCGATGGGAGAACAAGACCATGTACTGCATCGTCAGCACCTTTGGACTGTCCATCTGACCTTGTCCAGCCTGTGACCTTTCTCCTTTGTCTCAGCATTTCTGTTCCATCTTCTAACCACCAACCATGAATTCAAACACCTTGTTTTCTTTAAGCGTGTTTTGTGGCACTCTCAAAATGTAGAGAAAAGAAACCAAATGGCTGCACTGTTGTGTAACTGTACACCGTAGTCACACAGATCGTTTGCAGTAGGTAGTCTGAAGCCTGTGTTGCCACTTGTCTTAACTCTGAATATTTCTTTTCAAAGGTGCTAAAATTTACAATCTGCTAATGTGAAACTTGCTCTACTCTCTGAACTGATTCAAATACACAGATTTTCCATACTTTATACTTTTGTTAGAATAAATTATTCAAATTTGAAAAAAAAAATAGCCAGGTGTTGTGGCAGGCACCTGTAGTCCCAGCTACTTAAGAGGCCGAGGCAAGAGAATTGCTTGAACCTAAGAGTTTGAGGTTGCTGTGAGCTAAGATGCCACAGCACTCTACTGAGGGTGACACAGTGAGACTTTGTCTCAAAAAAAAAAAAAAGAAAAATGAAGTTTTGAGGATGAAAGTGACTTGGATACCAAACCCTGTTCTAGGCACTAGAGACACACTAGTGGGCAAGGCAGACAGCAGCTTTTGTTTCTAGTGAGGAAAATAGCGCAGAAAAACAAGAAAATTGGCAGTGCCTGTGGCTCAGAAGTGTAGGGTGCCAGCCCCATATGCTGGAGGTGGCAGGTTCAAACCCAGCCCCAGCCAAAAACTGCAAAAAAAAAAAAAAAGAAAGAAAGAAATGAAAATTAACATGTTGCAAATTATACTATGTTCCTATGGAGAAAAGTTAACAAATGTACTGTTACTATGTATCAAATAAAAAGCAAAGACAGAAATAGGGCTCAAAGGAGTAGGGCGCTGGCCCCATATGCTCACTTTGATCCCTTCATTAAGATGGTGTCTGCCAGGTTTCTTGCCTGTAGATAAACTATTTTTCCCCTTGGAATTAATAAGTACTTAGTGGGGAAGTACTTTTGAGTCTATGCAAATATCCTGTTCCTTACACTGTCACCCTGTGTAGAGTGCTATGGTGTCATAGTTCACAGCAACCTCAAACTCTTGGGCTCAGTGGCGCCTGTGGCTCAAAGGAGTAGGGCACTGGCCCCATATGCCGGAGGTGGCAGGTTCAATCCCAGCCCTGGCCAAAAACTGCAAAAAAAAAAAATCAAACTCTTGGGCTCAAGAAATCGTCTTTCCTCAGCCTCCCCAGTAGCTGGGAATACAGGCACCCACCATAATGCCCAGCTACTTTTTTTCTATTTCTAGTAGAGACTAGGTCTTACTTTTTTTTTTTTGAGACAGAGTTTCATTGTTGCCCTTGGTAGAATGCTATGGAGTCACAGCTCACAGCAATCTCAAACTCTTGGTTTAAGCAATTTTCTTTTCTTTTTTTTTTTTTTAAGCAATTTTCTTGTCTCAGCCTCCCAAGTAGCTGGGACTGCAGGTACCCGCCACAACACCTGGCTATTTTGTTGTTGTTGTCATTGTTGTTCAGCAGGCCCCGGCTGGGTTCAAACTGGCCAGCCCTGGTGTATGTGGCCAGCACCCTAATTACTGAGCTACGGGGACGGAGCCAGGTCTCACTCTTGCTCAGACTGGTCTTGAACCCCTGAGCTCAGGGGATCCACCTGCCTGGGCCTCCCAAAGTGCTATGATTATAGGTGTGACCCACCGCCCCAGCCTTTTTTATTTTTGTTGAGACAGAATCATACTTTGTCACTGTGAGTAGAATGCCATGGTATCATAGCTCACAGAAACCTCAAACTCTTCGGCCCCATTGATCCTCTTGCCTCAGCCTGTTTAGTAGCTAGGACTACAGGTGCCCATCACAATACCTGGCTATTTTTAGAGATGGGGTCTTGCTCTTGCTCAGGCTGGTCTCGAACTCCTGAGCTCAAGCAATCTACCCATGTTGGTCTCCCAGAGTACTAGGATTATAGGCATGAGCCACTGAACCTGGCCCTAGCTTTGGAATTGCAGGCCAAGGGGAGGAGGGCAGCAAGGACAGGGTAGTCCCCAGTCCTAGCTCTGATCCTGGGGACTTTAAGCCTGGTGGTGGTGGATTTCCTGGTACAGCATGACGTGCTGGACTCGGACAAAGGAGAGGGGCCATGATCAGAATCTTGTAGGTTGGGGTATAGGCCAGAACTCTATGTCCTAGTAGCCACTATGGTCTAGACACCATAAATACCACCTACCTATGCCTGATGAGGCCCCTGTTCATCTATGTTTGTGTCCCCATGTCTGTGTAGACTATAAACCATGCTAGAGCATAAGAAAGAACAGATACAAGATGGAGACTTTTCAACTTTTATTACAAAAAGAACATGATCCCTGCCCAATGTGCCAACAAAAGTCACCAAAATTTCATTTGGTCATGGCCTATCTGGCTGGGGAGCGGGCTGGCCAACAGGAACTGGGCCTCCCTCAAACCACTCAACATTTTATCCTCCCCTGCCCCAGAAAGAACACCGAACATATGTAGAAATTGCTCTTGAAGTTGCTCACTGGGCCTCATTGAAGCGGGTCACCATTGTCTTGTGCAGCGTCTCTTTGTAGGACTCAGTTGAGGTGACCCCATAAGAGCTTCCCCGGGCACCTAGGCCAGAGCCCCGAACCCGTGTTTGGGCCTGTGTGAGGGAGGCAGGCTCTGTCAGGTTGGTGAGGTCACTGTTGGGAATACTGGGGGACAGGCATCAGATTATGGGAGACTCACCTCAATGGGTGTTACAATGCCCTGCTTCTTGCGGCCCAGGCCACTGCCCTCTTTCCAGCCCATGGCCTGAAGCATGCGACTGCCAATGTTGTCACTGCCCAGCCCATCTCGAGTAGGCTGCTCAAAGTCTCTGCAGGGGACAGTGTACAGTGTTGAGTGGTCAGCCTGTGGGCCCCAGGCCCCCTCACCTGGCCTTGGGCACTCACACGGAGGCTGTAGATATGCCGCCATACTTCCTCCTCTTGGGCTCTGGTGGCTCGGGGATTCCATACTTCTCTCTGCGTTCAGCTGCTCGGTCCCGGTACTTCATTTGCTGAAAGATTTGTGTGTGCGTGTGAATGCTGAGAAGCTGGCTGCTGTTTCCAGCAAACACAGATATGGGCCTGGAGGCCCAAAGGGAGCTCCAAAAGACCCTGGTCCTGATAGTCAGGACACAGTGGGAGCAAGCAACTGGGGTTGGGGAAAGGGGAAATGGGAGCCTCATGGGGATAGGACTGAGAAATGGAACTCCAGCTGCCTTAGGGGGCAGAGACTTGGAATAAACAAGAGGGGAGGGAGTAGGTCACACCTTACCTCCATGTCGTTCTTCTCTAGTGCTTCTAGTTCATTTTCTGATAAGTGGGCTCGCCGGTGAATCTCAAGGTTTTGCTGCAAGGGGGAGAGAATGAGTGAAGAGGCTGAGCTGGGGTAGACCTGGCCCTGAGTGCCCTGCCAATCCTCCCCTTAGTCACCTTATGAAGCCCGGAGAGCTGCTGGTGCCGGATAAGTGCCTCTTTGCTGGGGAACTGGCGCCGACAGAGCAGACAGGCCAGCTTTTGCCAGTCGGTGAGTTTTTCTTCCCGCTCGGGGCCCCCACGCTCCTGCTCTTCCTCGCTGTCACTCTCCCCACTGTAGGCTGCCACCAGCCCCCTAGGTGGGCTCTATAGAGGGTGAGGGTGAATGGTCAGTCCTGGCCAGATCAGAGCTCCCTGCCCGTTTCTGCTCCAGGTACTCACTGGGCGGTCGTCACTGGCCAATTTTGGGAGATCCATGCTGGTGTGCTGTCTCTCAGCTAATGCTCCCTGAAATGGAGGGACACAGAAATTCAGAGACTCCACAGAGGGCCCATAGGAAGGATGAGACTGAAGGGTAGGGTGCAGGTGGGTGGTCACAATGTACCTTCTTCTCCAGAATGGCATAGCCAGCATCTGCAGTGGCTGACTCCCGTTTTTCATCATCACGCAGGGAGCTGATAGGCTGGAAACTATTTTTGAAGTTTTCTTTTTGTTTGTTGAGACTGCGAGCCCAGCGTTCCATGTCCTTGGCGATCTGGAGGTAAGGATAGGGTTGAGGTTACCAGAACCCTCATGCTGCCAGCACCACCCATCTCTGGTCTGAACCACTGCACTGGGCTTCACTTGGTCTAGGGTAGAACTCTTACACACTTTTCAAAGCAAAGGACTCTTTTACAAACTGTAAACTATTCTTTGCTCTATATAACTTCCTCCAAACTTTTCCTTGGCTTCTCAACCACACCAATAATAAACCCAAACTTGTAACCACAGCCTGCAAGGTGCTTGGCACCCTGGGCCCAACTGACCTCATCTCTCAACACTTCCTTTGTGCCCCCACTCCTTTTGGTTTGTGATGACAAGGCCAAAAACAGTCTGGGCAGAGTGGTAGACCCACCAGGGAGGCACATAATGGGAATTTGAGGCAGAATAAGCAGGTGAGAGACGCAGTGGTGCAAGTTCCTATTTCTCTGTCATCAGTCAACAGTGTTCCTTGTCAAGCCCCTTTCTGGCTATGTCCCTGCTATGATTTGAATGTATCCCAAGTTCATGTACTAGAAACTGAATCCCCAGGGTAAGTGTTGGGATGCAAGGCTTTTAAGTGGTGATGAAGGGATTGATGCCTTACTGAGAGTGGGTTCCAGCCAAAAAGAATGAGTTTAGCCTGATCTCCCTTTCTCTTACCTAGGATTTCCCAGCCTACAGAACTGTGAGCCAAATAAATCCCTTTTCCTTATAAATTACCCAGTCTGTGGTACTGTCATGGCACTTCCCTTCTCCTTACAGATAACCATATTGTTATGTTCGCTGTGTATTTCCACTTTATTTTAAAATGAATAGGATTGCTTATCTGTGTGTAATTTTATTTTTTTGAGACAAGTTCTCCCTATATTGTCTGGTCTCAAACTCTTGGCCTCAAGTAATCCTCCCACCTCAGCCTCCCGAGTAGCTGGGATTACAGGCTTGAGCCACTGCACTCAACTCTGTGTATAATGCTAATTTACATAACATGACACAATGCCATAGTCTATATTCTGTAATCCCCCTGTGCATGTCACCATTTTTAGAATTCATAGGTTGCTAAGGGAATGCTTGGTACTTTCTTTTAAATGTTATACCCAGAGTGTTCTATCCTTTCTCCACAGACACTGAAGTGCCACTGCCTGCTACCACAAAACACTCCAGTGGCTTTCCTGCCCACCTGCTATGGATATGTGAGAATTTCTCTGGGATATGTATGTACCTACAAGCAGTATGTGAGGATTCCCATTGTGGGACAGAAGAAAGCTTACAGGGTTCACTTGGATGGCATGAGTCACCTTACAGAGGTGGGCAGCCCTGCCATCTGCTGGGGACACTGCTCTGGCCCAAGAGCCCAGTCTGTCTTGAGCAGTTACTGCTCATGTCCAAACCCACCCACCACCCCACCTCCTCAAGCAGTAGATGGCAAGAGATGAGAGGTGCAGGCACTGGAAGGTACCTAATGCCAGCCTGTGACTGCTAGACCCCAGTGTTCACCTGTTGGGCTGTCTTGGTCTTGTGCTTCTCCTTCTTTTCCTTGCCCTCCTTAGAGGGTGCCCCTGTCTCCTTGTGTCCATCGGCTGACTGCTCCAGGGCAGGGACATAGGTCCGTCTCTCCCCATCCCAGTACAGGTACTGTTGGCTTTGAGCATTATAGTAATACTAGGGGAAGAAAAGGAAAAGGGAAGACTCCAGGAAGGGGACCCTGAAGGGCCAGCTGTCCCCAACCCAACCCCTCCCTGGGTTGTCCTATCACCTGGGAGTTGGGGTCATAGTAAAGGCCAGTCTGGGGGTCATAGTAGTAGCCAGATGTCTCATCATACTGGTAGGTGGAGACGTCAGGAACAGCTGGTGGGCAAGGGGAAAGGAGGTCACACTTTCTCTGCCTTGTTAAGAACTCCCTACCATCTACCCACAGGTCATGGCTACTCACGGTACTGGCTGTACGACTCCTGGCCAGTGGGGCTCGTGGCTGGTGGTAGGGTAGAGCTGGGATGAGTGGGGCTTTGGAGCTCAGATTTGAGTACAGCAGGTGACATGATGGTATATGACTGGTCATGGGCCAGACAGGAAAACAGGGCTCAGTGTCCGCCAATGTCATTCCTGACTGCCTAGGATGCCATCTGCCTACCTCCCTGGGATACCCAGGACTCACCTGGCTGTTGGCAGCAGCACCCTGGCTGCTGCTTGCTTCACCTGATTGTTGGTAGATGCCAGGGGCAGCACCAGGCTGGGTGCGGGAGAAAGCCTGCAGTGACACAGAGTCTGCCCCAGGCTCTAAGGAGGCCTCAGGACCTATAAAGAGGGACAGGGAGGGAGAAGAATGCCTGTGAATGGAGGGGCCCAGGACCCTATGTCTACTGGTCCCCACAGGTATAAGGAGAGATGCTGGGGCTCACCTGCTCCAGCTGGGTCCCCTTTGGTTCCAGTGATGCCAGGGCCCTTGGTGCCCTTGAGGTAGCCATGAGCATAGAGAGAGGACTCTGTGCCCTGGCTGCCGCCATAGCCCTCATCCTGTTGGTAGTAGGTGTAGTCGACTGGTGGCTCCTCGGGGGCGGCCCAGGTACCCTCCCCACCCTGGGAGGCCTGAGGGGCAGGTGGGAGGGGTTCATTAGAACAGGAGGGGGTGAAGTGGGGAGGGTGAACCTGCTAGAAGCATCTGTCCGACACATGGAGTAGTGTTTCTACCTGACAGAAAAGCATGCAGCCTTCAGTGAAATGTGAGGGCCACCTCCATAAGAGGTGTGCAATAGCAAAAAACAAGACTAAAAAAAAAAAAAGACGTACTCCAAAATGCTGCCAGGGTTGATACTGGTGAGTGTGGTATTTTTGTTGTATGTCAAACTAAAGAAGACACCATCTTCCCACTTTATTCTCATCCCCGAATTTTATCTCATAAATTCTTTTTTACTTAGGAACATGTGATATACGTATGATATACATAATACATCATAGGCATATATAAGTAATGTTTAATATATTCTATCAATTTAGAGCAATAAAAAACCCCACCAAATAGAACACCAGCTACAATAGCATTGTGAATGAAAAGCCTGGGAGACAAATGGGAAGAGAGCTGTAGTGAGGATAGAGTGGGAATGGACCAGGCAGTCCAGAGAGCAAAAAGCAAGGCAGAGGGGCAACTGGGAGAGAGCTTTGTGTCCATGATAGCAAGCCAGCCCTCTTGCTTGTAGCCCAGGTCTTGGGTTACTGGGGATGGAGGGTTTGAGTACCTGTGAGATGGCCCACTGGGCTGCAGCAATGGCAGTGCTGGCCACAGAGGCAGCATTGATGCGGCTGCCTTCGTTGGAGGCCATGTCCCTAGGGAGGATGTTAGAGACTGGGAGTGAGATGGGAAGCCTGGAGGTGGCAGCCCCAAGCTTCGGGGCAAGCTGGGAAGGGACACAGAGGGGGCCTGACCTCTTAGAACCCTTGGCAAATTCAACGTTGATGGTCTTGCCGTCGATGGTGAGTGGGGGGTGCAGGGCCTGCAGAATCTGCAGCAGCTGGGCTGCCTCCTGTGGGAGGAGGGGAGGTAGGGACAGAAAGGTCAGGCCCGGGGAGGCCCCCGGCTCCATTGCCCTGTGTCCAGGCCTGGGGCCGCGGTGGGGCACGGGAGAACAGCCCTCCTCCCCACCCTGGGGGCCGGGACCTTGGCTGCCCGGCCCCCCCTATGCCGCCCTCACCACGATGGTGGAGAGCTGGATGAAGGCGAAGCCACGGTTTAGTTGGGTCTGCTTGTCTTTGATGACGCGCACATTGGAGGAGGACAGCACTGCATAGGGTGCCAGGGCCCCCAGGATGGAGTCCATGGTGCTATGTGGGTTCAGGTTGCGCAAGATAATGGCTGTGGGAAGGGGCCCAGCATTAGGGGACACCCCAACATTCTGCAACAGCCCAACCCATCAGGGATCCTCACTGTGCCCTATCTTCTGGCTGTTTGCCTTTGTCCTCACAAATCCCTCTCACCTCCTCCTGGATAAACTCTGCTTGTCAGTCTAGGTGCCAGCCTGGCTGCTCATCTGCTGAGAACCTTCCCAACATAACCCCCAGACCGGGTTGGCTGATGTTCCTCCCCTGCTAACCCTACATCCCCCCCACTAGGGGGAGACACCTGTGAGGCTGAATTGAAGTCCTCTTGCTCACCATTTTTTCTTGGCAAAAGACAACCCAGGGCATGGGGGAAGAAGGAACAACTAACTCACTGTCGTTGGCGTTCTCCGAGCTTGGCTCTGAGCCCTGGGACAGGGCCTGGGAGGCCAGCACCCCCTGGGCCTGGTAGGGCTGCGGCAGGGGAAGCAGGCCCTGGCTTAGCTCCCGGCCACCCAGGGGCAGTGTTTGCTGATCCAACCTTGTGCCGAGGGGCAGCTTCTGCTCTGCCTCTGTTAGGGATGGTGGGAGACATGCTGGTGACAAAGGGGGAGACTCCACGACTAGTCCCTCCTCCCCACACCAACTCCTGAGCATTAGCCCCTCACCCTTCCCCCCACCCAACATGTCCTGCAGAGCTGGGGGAGGTAGGTATGCCTCACCTGATTTGGGTACCCCGCATTTGAAGCATTTCTCACGGCGCTTGAAATTCTGGACGCCACACTGTGAAGCACAGGCTGGGCTGTCGGAGGGGGCAGAGCTTTCCACTGCACCCTCCAGAGGCGGCTTCAGAGATTCCCCCAGGGAACCCCACATTTCCCCAGGAAGGAAGGTCTCAAGATGAGGTGAGGCAATGCCTTCTGGAACTTGGTGTCATTCTCAGTCCTGTGACTCTTCCCTTTACAGTATCAAATTTGTCCACGGTGCCACCCCCTTGGCTTAGGAATCAACAACTCCTCCAACTGTTACAACTACTGCCTCCTCCTCCCCCTTTGCCTTCTCAAGGCCACCAACTCTCCCAGGACTGTCCCCCGTACCCATTCCTGTTAGTAGGGTCTTCTTTCCAAAACTTGCTTCTCTGTTTGAAAGTTTTCTTCCTTTTTTTTCTTTTCTTTCTTTCTTTTTTTTTTTTTGAGACAGTCTCACTATGTGGCCCTTGGTTAGAGTGCCATGGCGTCACAGTTCACAGCAACCTCAAATTCTTGGCTTTAAGCAATTTTCTTGCCTCAGCCTTCCAAATAGCTGGGATTACAGGTGCCCGCCAGAAGGCCCGGCTATTTTGTTGTTGTAGTGGTCACTGTTGTTTGGCAGGCCTGGGCTGGGTTCGAACCCGCCAGCTCCAGTGTATGTGGCTGGCGTCCTAGCCGCTAAGCTATAGGCACAGAGCCATGTTTTTGTTTTTTTTGAAAGAGTCTCCCTCTATTACCCCAGGCTACAGTGCCATGGCGTCAGCCTGGCTCACAGAAATCTCAAACTCCGTGTGCAAGCCATCCTCCTCCTTCAGCCTCCCCAATAACTGAGACTACAGGTGCCTGCCATGACATGCAACTGGTTTTTCTGGCTTTTTTTTTTTAAGTAGAGCCCAGGTCTTGCTCTTGCTCGGGCTGGTCTCCAACTCCTGAGCTCAAACAATCTATCTGCCTCAGCCTCCCAGAGTGCTAGGATTACAGGTGTGAGCCACTGCGCCTAGTTGGAAGTTTTTCTATTCAGTGTTTCAGCCCTATAAGCCAGTAGCCTCTTGCCAGATTCTCCTGCACCCCTATCTTTATCTTTGGAACGGGGGTGGATCCTATTTATTTTTCTCCCGTCAGTCCCTCTACTAATCCTGCTACTCTTTAAAAAGTTTCCTTGACTACCTTTGGAGATCCCTCAGCTTCTACTACATCTTCTCTCTGTTCCAGAGTCAGGTGTGCCAGGCCCTACCCAATGTTAGGACATGGCCTCTGTCCTCATGGCCTAACAGCAGGGGCACATCATGTAGCATGAAGAGCAACAGATCTGAGCAAACTGTCCACCAATAGGGATGCTTGATCTGTGATGCACAGAAGTTGAGGTGTGTTCAGTTTTGCTGAGAAGGAATTGCTAACCGAAAGAATGAACAATGGATTTTCCACAGCTAATGTAGGAGGGTAAGGGGAAAAGCAGAAGGCAAGGATGGGGAGAGAAGCCAATACTAGGGAGGATCTTATGCTTAAGCTCAGAGCCATGAGGTTTTTTAAGCATAGCAGGGCATGTTTTTTTTTTTTTTTTTTTTTTTTTGAGACAGAGCCTCAAGCTGTCCCCCTGGGTAGAGTGCCATGGCATTACAGCTCATAGCAACCTCCAACTCCTGGGCTCAAGTGAGTCTCTTGCCTCTGCCTCCCAAGTAGCTGGGACCACAGGCACCCGCCACAACGCCTGGCTATTTTTTGGTTACAGCCGTCATTGTTGTTTGGCGGGTCCAGGCTGGGGATTCGAACCTGCCACCTTAGGTGTACGTGGCTGGCGCCTTAGCCGGTTGAGCTATAGGCGCCGAGCCAGCAGGGCATGGTTTTTAGGAATATTCCAAGCAAAGGGGTCAGAGAGAGTAAAGAGATCAGCCTACTAGAGAGGGCTCCACAGCAAGTGGGTGAGAGGGCATGATGATCGGCATCAGTAGTGGGAATGGCAAGGGAGGGAAGATGGCATTTCTATGATGAAAGCAACAGGATATGGTGACCAACAGAATGCGGAGTAAAAAGGAGGAAAAGGAGTTGAAAAGTCCTGCTTTTGAGGACTATTTGGAAATACAGGAGGGGCAGAATTCCACTGTCACTTTGTCCCTACCTCTCCAGATGTTGAATACCCACCTTCTGATAAGACTTTTACATTTGGCTCGGCGCCTATGGCTCAACCGGCTAAGGCGCCAGCCACATACACCTAAGGTGGCAGGTTCGAATCCCCAGCCCGGACCCGCCAAACAACAATGATGGCTGCAACCAAAAAATAGCCGGGTGTTGTGGCGGGCGCCTG
>CAUYTI010129628.1:0-10551 GCA_963575145.1 Galago senegalensis
AATCTACCTCAATTTCAAATTTTTTATACAACACAAAAAAAAATTAAATTTTTGGAAAGGTTTTTTTAAAAAATATTTTTTTTTTTTTTTTTTTTTTTTTTGAGACAGAGCCTCAAGCTGTCCCCCTGGGTAGAATGCCATGGCATTACAGCTCACAGCAACCTCCAACTCCTGGGCTCAAGCGAGGAGCCCTGCCTCCTGCCTCCACCTCCCAAGTAGCTGGGACCACAGGCGCCCGCCACAACGCCCGGCTATTTTTGGGTTGCAGCCGTCAGTGTTGTTTGGAGGGTCTGGGCTGGGGATTCGAACCCACCACCTTAGGTGTACGTGGCTGGCGCCTTAGCCGGTTGAGCTGTATGCACCGAGCCTATTCTCAAATCTTTATATCATTAATTCATTTAATCTTTATAACTCCATGAAATAAAGATTATTGATTTTATAAATGAAGAAATTTAGCCCAAAGAGGCATACCAACTCATACTAGGGTTGCATAGCTAAGAAGTGATGAAACATCATTTAAAACCCAGAGTTTGGTTTCAGAATCATGCTGTTAACACTTAAGAAATCTGAAGGTTGCAGTCACTGTTTTCAGTTCCTTATATCTCTTTCATTCTTCAATTCTGTATCTCCTGATCTGATCACCCCTAATAATCTGGCTTTAGTCTTTTTTTTTTTTTAATAATCACTATCCCATAGCAGCCTCCTGTCTTCCCTTTGGCAACAAACTTTTCTCGTCCCTAAAAGATACTACCCCTTCTCAGATGCCTTTGTGAATTATTTTCTCTATGCATCCTTTTTTTTTTTTTTTTTCTTGAGACAGAGTTTCACTTTGTTGCCCAGGTTAGGGTTCTATGTGTCCACCTTGCTCACAGCAACCTCAAACTCCTGGGCTCAAGCCATCTTCCTGTATCAGTCTCCATAATGGCTAGAACTATGGGCATGTGTACTATACTCAACTAATTTTTCTATTTTAGTAGAGCTGAGGTCTCTTTAAGGTTTTTGGTTTTTTGGGGTTTTTTTGTAGGGACAGAGTCTCACTTTATGGCCTTTGGTAGAGTGCCATGGTGTCACAGCTTGCAGCAACCTCCAATTCCTGGGCTTAAGCAGTTCTCTTGCTAGGTGGGACTACAGGCACCTGCCACAACACCCAGCTATTTTTTGTTGCAGTTCAGCCAGTTTGAACCTGCCACCCTTGATATATGGGGCCAGCGCCCTACTCACTGAGCCACAGGCACTGCCCTCTCTTTCAGGTTTGTCTAGAGAACTCCTGGCTTAAGTGATCCTCCCACCTCAGCATCCCAGAGTGCTGATAATACAGGCATGAGCCACAGTATGTGCCCTCTCTCTGCATTCTTTAAATGCCATTATTCCCCAAGGTTCTTTGCTTGGTGTACTTCTTGGTATGTACATTTTCCCCAGACAAATGTCATCTACTTCCATGACTTTATCATCTCTGCTAATAACTATATTTTTAGCCCAGATGTTAAGCTTCAGACTCCTATATATAATCAGCTACTCAGTATCCCCGGCATGGATGTCTCATAAGTATCTCAAGATATCACCATCTCCCATATTGAACTTCCCATTCGTTTTCCATTATATACATATTTGGAGAAATGTAGAATCAACACAGAAACTGAGATTATCTTAATAGCTAGTGCAGTTTTTTTGTTGTTGTTTTTGTTTTTTGTAGAGACAGAGTCTCAGTTTATCACCCTCAGTAGAGTGTTGTGGCGTTACTCAGGTCACAGCAACCTCCAACTCCTGGGCCTAGGCAGTTCTCCTGCCTCAGCCTCCCAAGTAGCTGGGACTATAGGTGCCCACCACAATGCCTGGCTATTTTTTTTTTGGTTGCAGTTTGGCTGGGGGCTGGGTTTGAACCTGCCACCCTCAGTACATGGGGCCAACACCCTACCCACTGAGCCACAGGCACTGCCCTACTGCAGTATTTTTCAAAGTGAAATTGGGAGGCCCACTGGCATCAAAATCACTGGGAGACTACTTTATATACATGAAAGTAATTTAGTATCATCAAGCTGAGATAATTTTTAATGTCTGCATTAATTTGTTTAACTATCATGAACAGAGTACAGAATAATTTCTTTCTATCGCCCCAGAAATTTCAGTGTTTCCCTTTGTGTCAAATCTTCTCCCTATTCCTAGCAGCTACCAATTATTGATCTCTTTGCTCTATAGTTCCTTTCCGAGAATATCATGGAATCTCATAGTATGTAACCTTTTTTTTTTTTTTTTTTTTTTTTTTTTTAGACAAATCCACAAGCTGTCACCGTGGGTAGAGTGCCATGGCATCACAGCTCACAAGCAACCTCCAACTCCTAGGCTCAAGCAATTGTTCTGCCTTTGCCTTCCTAGTAGCTAGGATTACAGGCTCCTGCCGCAACGCCCAGCTATTTTTTTTTTTTTATTGCAGCCAGCATTGTTGTATGGCGAGCCAGGCTGGATTCTAACCCGCCAGCTCAGGTATATGTGGCTGGCACCTTAGCTGCTTGATAGACACAGTGCACAAACGTTTTAAGACTAGCTTCTTTTATTTAAGGTATAAAACTTTGATGCCCTCATCTTGACTGTGATGGAGTAGCCAAAGAATAATACTCTTGTGCTAGTATAAGGTCTTCTTACTACAAGTAATAAGGCTAGCTTCAGGCTCTGTATCTAGACTGTTCATGGACTGTCTATAGACAGTACTGCTATATAATTCTAAAGGAGGTATACTTGGTCCACTTTGAAAATTTGGAGGTTTCGGCTTGGCGCCTGTGGCTCAAGAGGCTAAGGCGCCAGCCACATACACCTAAGGTGGCGGGTGGGGTTCGAATCCAGCCTAGGCCCGCCAAACAACAATGATGGCTGCAACCAAAAAATGGCCAGGCGTTGTGGCGGGCGCCTGTAGTCCCAGCTACTTGGGAGGTGGAGGCAGGAGACTCACTTGAGCCCAGGAGTTGGAGGTTGCTGTGAGCTGTGATGCCGTGATGCCATGGCACTCTACCCAGGGGGATAGCTTGAGGCTCTGTCTCAAAAAAAAAAAAAAAAAAAAAGAAAAGAAAATTTGGAGGTTTTATATGTCTTCTCAAAGGTGCACAGGGTATGTTATACTGTCTCTTAGAATAGGTTATTTCTGCTGATAGTAAATTTCAGGCATTTTCTGTTGATATGTAACAATTTGGCTCTGAAATCTCAGTTTATCTCACCTGTAAGGAATGAAATATATTCCCATGGGTACAATAGTTTAGGTACACCACTACCTTTTTTCTAAAACATTGTATTTCTTTAAAAAGTATGCTGGTGCTATGAACTAGTTCAGTTACTCCATATATTTTATAAATATATATCATTTCCATATAGTCTTTATTTCCTCCTCCCCTTTTGGAGGCAGAGTCTTACTCTGTTGCCCATGCTGCAGTGAAGTAGTTCAACTTCAAATTTCTGAGATTGAGCAATCTTCCTGCCTCAGCCTCCTAAGTACCTAGGACTGCAGGCACCCATCACAACATCATCGAGTTTTTTCTGTTTTTGGTAGAGATGGGGTCTCACTCTTGCTCAGGCTGTTCTCAAACTCCTGAGCTCAAGCAATCCACCTGCCTCAGCTTCCCACAGTGCTAGGTTTACAGATGTGAGCCACCATACCTGGCCCTGGCTAATTTTTCTATTTTTTGTTTTTTGTTTTTTGCAGTTTTTGGCTGGGGCTGGATTTGAACCCGCCACTCCGGCATATGGGGCTGTCGCCCTACTCCTTTGAGCCACAGGCACTGCCCTAATTTTTCTATTTTTTGTAGAAACAGGCTCTCACTATGTTTCCCAGGCTTGGTTTTGAACTTCTGGCCTCAAACCATCCTCTCACCTGGGCCTCCCAAAGTGCTAGGATTATAGATGTGAGCCACCACACCTGGCCTGACTTTCTAAACTAAAATGTCTTTAGTCTGCCCATCAACATTCTGATTTTTCTGCCAGTGCTTTATTTTCAGGGAATTTTATTATTAGACTTGCACCTAGTGTTCCAACAACTGAGGCATTCTTGTTATATCCCCTATCAGGATCACTGCCTTCTCTTGCCAGTTTTGGGATTACCTTGTTTGTGCACTGTGTCTATCATACTCTGTTTTCTTTTCTTTCTTTTCTTTTTTTTTGAGATAGAGCCTCAAGCTGTCTCCCTGGGTAGAGTGCTGTGGCATCACAGCTCACAGCAACCTCCAACTCCTGGGCTCAAACAAGTCTCCTGCCTCAGCCTCCTGAGTAGCTGGGACCACAGGCACCCGCGACAACACCTGGCTATTTTTTGTTTTTTGTTTGTTTTTCTTTTTTGAGACAGAGCCTCAAGCTGTCCCCCTGGGTAGAGTGCCATGGCATCACAGGTCATAGCAACCTCCGACTCCTGGGCTCAAACAAGTCTCCTGCCTCAGCTTCCCAAGCAGCTGGGACCAGAGGCGCCCACCACAATGCCCGGCTATTTTTTCGTTGCAGCCGTCATTGTTGTTTGGCGGGCCCGGGCTAGATTCGAACCTGCCACCTTAGGTGTACATGGCTGGCACCTTAGCCACTTAAGCCACAGGCACTGAGCCATATTCTGTTTTCCAAACTAAAAATCAAGATAGACTTTCCTGGCTCAGCACCTGTGGCTAAAGTGGCTAAGGCGCCAGCCACATACACCTAAGGTGGAGGGTTTGAATCCAGCCCGGGCCTGCCAAACAACGATGGCTGTAACCAAAAAAATAGCCAGGTGTTGTGGCGGGCGCCTGTGGTCCCAGCTGCGGGGGAGGCTTAGGCAAGAGACTCGCTTGAGCCCAGGAGTCGGAGGTTGCTGTGAGCTGTGATGGCATGGCACTCTACCCAGGGGGACAGCTTGAGGCTCTGTCTCAAAAAAAAAAAAAAGAAAAAGACTTTCCTGATTTGCCTACTTAATTTATCTAAAAGTTCTGCAGAGATCAAATGTATATTTTAAAAATTAATTTGATTAGGAATACAATTCTCAAAAATTAAGTGGAAAACAGCCAGGTGTGGTGGCTCATGGCTATAATCCTAACACTCTGGGAGGCTGAGGCAGGAAGATTGCTTAAGCTCAGGAGTTCAAGACCAGTGTGAACAGTGAGACCCGGTCTCTTAAAAATAGACAAATTAGCTGGCATCATGGTGTACACCTGTAGTTCCAGCTACTTGGGAAGCTGAGGTAGGAGGATCACTTGAGCCCAGGAGTTTGAGGTTACTATGAGCTGTGATGACACCACTGCACTGTACCTGGGTAACAGAGATAAATCAATCAAAAAATAAGATAAATCAATTATAATTGAAAATTTTTTGATAATTAAAATGGCATTTTGTTCATTGAAGAATATTTAGAAATTGTAAAAGTCGGCTTGATACCTGTAGCTCAGCAGCTAGGGCTCCAGTCACATATACTGGAGCTGGTGGGTCCAAATCCAGCCCAGGCCTGCCAAACAACAATGACAACTACAACCAAAAAATAGCTGGGCATTGTAGCAGGCGCCTATAGTCCCAGCTACTTGAGAGGCTGAGGCCAGGGGACCGCTTGAGCCCAAGAGTTTCTTCCCGGTCTGTACCACAGTGTTTTGTATATGAATGTCTTAATATTCATGCATTAGATAAAATCTTATATGATGCTCTTTTCATGTACAACCTTATAACTAGTCCTTTGTCAGGAACACCCCCACCCCACCCCACCCCAGGTATTGCTATGACTAACTCCTTGTCTTCAGATCTCAGCTTAGATAGCTCCCCTTCAGAGAGACTTTCCTAGACTAAAGGAGGGCCCCAGTTGCTGTGTATCACATCACTCTTACTTTCTTCTTAGCATTATATTATGGTCATGTAGCATTACAGTTAGGATAATTTTTCTGATTCTGCCACTTCATTGCTAGCTTTGTGATGTTAAGAAAGTTGTTGGCTCGGCACCTGTGGCTCAAGCTGCTAAGGCGCCAGCCACATACACCTAAGGTGGCGGGTTCGAATCCCTAGCCTGGGCCTGCCAAACAACAATGATTGCTGCAACCAAAAAATGGCCAGGCATTGTGGCAGGCGCCTGTTGTCCCAGGTACTAGGGAGGCTGAGGCGGGAGGCTGAGGCAGGAGGCTTGCTTGAGCCCAGGAGTTGGAGGTTGCTGTGAGCGTGATGCCAGGGCACTCTACCCAGGGGGATAGCTTGAGGCTCTGTCTCAAAAAAAAAAAAGAAAAAGAAAGTTGGTTTAATTTCTCTCATTTTCTATTTCAAATCCAGCCAGGGCCCGCCAAACAACAATGACAACTACGGCCAAAAAATAGCCAGGCATTGTGGCAGGTGCCTGTAGTCCCAGCTACTTGGGAGGCTGAGGCAAGAGAATCACTTAAGCCCAAGAGTTGGAGGTTGCTGTGAGCTGTGATGCCACACCACTCTACCAAAGCTGGAGGCTCTGTATCCAAAAAAGAAAAAGAGAGAGAGAGAGAGTAAATAGGAGTAGTCTACCTCATACAATTGTTATATGAATTAAATGAAATAGAGCTGTAATATTCCTAGCACCATGGCAGGCATATACTAAGTGTTCAGTATATGTCAGCTGCCATTATCATCATCATTTTTACTTTTATTATTTGAATATTTAATAATTTAGTATTACTAAATGTTGTACATTTAGGCTCTTTTGTGTGTAACACTATCACAAACTGTGCTGCTATGGACATTTTTATGCATGAAATTTTTCCTCTGTTTGTTTCCTTAATAGATTTCCAAATGAGAATATTTCAGATTTCGGATACAGGCTGCCTCATTGTTTTCTGGCAGCAACATTTAACACAGTATTTGAAATCAGGTTGCTCCAGTTTTTTGTTTTTATTTTTGTTTCTGTGTAACTAAGAGGCGTGAAGGAGAGATGTGAGACCATGATAGAATTTAGTTAGAAGATAATCTTCTCCCTATTGAGAAATACCTAGTTGTTACATGCTTAGGGGAGTAATTGTCCTTGGTGCTAGAAGAACTCTTCATTGTCCTCATAAATTGCTTTAAACATCCGAGGGGGGGGGGGGACTCCACTCCTTTTTAATTAGAAATAGACTTAGGGAATGTAAACCTAAAAGGAACCTTAAACATCTAGTCTATCCCTCTTATTTTATAGTTGACTAAAGTAAAGCCCCAAGAGTGATCTGGGAAGGATCACGTAGTCATCACTCCCTTAGTGATAGAGCCAGAACTAGAGCTCTGTCCCTAGGGAGCTGATAATGTTACCCTTCCATCTTGTCGCCTCTAGTTAATTAACAAGTACCTTTTAAGCATTTAGGGGCTTACTAGTCTTTTTTTTTTTTTTTTTTTTTTTTTGAGACAGAGCCTCAAGCCGTCCCCCTGGGTAGAGTGCCGTGGCATATACAGCTCACAGCAACCTCCAACTCCTGGGCTCAAGTGAGTCTCCTGCCTCAGCCTCCCAAGTAGCTGGGACCACAGGTGCCTGCCACAATGCCCGGCTATTTTTTGGTTGCAGCCATCATTGTTGTTTGGCGGGTCCGGGCTGGGGATTCGAACCTGCCACCTTAGGTGTATGTGGCTGGTGCCTTAGCTGGTTGAGCTATAGGCGCCGCGCCACTAGTCTTTATTTTTCTCCTCACTTGCTATCTTACCAGTCTTGAGCACTTGCTTGACAAATCACTATACTGGCTCACTGTATTAGGAGGTGCTCTTCAGAGAGCCCTGGTTTTTTGTTTGCTTTTTATCTTATTTCATACAGTATCACCCATTCTGAAAAAGGAGAAACAAATAAGGAATGGGAACCCATTTTAAAATCTGAGGTGGCTCGGTGCCCCTAGCTCAGTGAGTAGGGCACCAGCCACATACACTGAGGCTGGTGAGTTTGAGCCCAGCCTGGGCCTACTTGACAACTGCAAAAAATGGCTGGCACTTGTGGCAGGCGCCTGTAGTCCCAGCTGCTTAGGAGGCTGAGGCAAGAGAATCACTTGGGCCCAAGAGTTTGAGGTTACTGTGAGCTGTGACGCTATGGCACTAGCAAGGGGTACATAGTGAGACTCTGTCAAAAAATAAATAAAACCTAAGATGAACAAATTCTATGAGCAAATATGCTATTCTTCCATATTTAGACTTTCTTCCTGGTAGTAGGATGGGAGTCAGAGGAAAATAAAATAAAAAGGAAATGTCACTAAGCTGGGCACACTGGCTCATGCCTGTAATCCTAGCACTCTAGGAGGCTGAGGCAGGTGGATTGCTTGAGCTTATAGATTCATGGCCAGCCTGAACAAGAGCGAGACCTCATTTCTAAAAATTGCTGGGCACTGTGGCAGGTGCCTGTAGTCCCAGCTGCTTGGAAGGCTGAGGGAAGAGGATTGCTTGAGCCCAAGAGTTTGACATTGCTGTGAGCTATGATGGCACAGCACTCTACCAAGTGAGACTCTCTGGCAATCCTGCGTGGGCTTTAGTCAGGGAGGGGAGTTTAGTTGGTAATTTTTTAAATTTAATAGTTGAAGTGGTAGAATAGAACTTTCACAATAGATTTTTTCACTGATTACACACCGTCTGGCCTCATCCCTTCAGTTATCTGTGCCAGAAGGATTTTTCTGGAATATAAATCTGATCAATTCATTCCCCTGTTTTGAAACCCTCTGTAGCTGCGCAGTGAGGGAGGTAAAGTCAAAGTTAGGCATTCAGAACCTTTCATGAGCTAGTAGCCTCTGCTAGCCTACCTCTCAGACATCATATGCTGCCTTCTGGTGCCTAGTTCCCTGTAGTCCAGCAATGTGATTTTTCATGCCTCTGCTTTGCATACTACCTTCAGGAAATATCTTTGCAATTTATTGAAGTAGGAAAAAAACCAAAAACTCTTCTTCCATACCCTGCTCAAGCGCTTTATTCTCTGTGAAAGCTTCCCTTTCTTACTCTCATCCCTGTTCACAAGAAACTTAAATCCCTCTGCCCTCTTTGTTATTTGGTACTGTACCTTGTATAGGTCTCTCATTACTTGTTTACATGTCTGCTAGACTGGACCCTCCTTGAGAATAGGGACTGTGTCTTTTTTTTTTTAAGGCAGGATCTTAGGCTCAGCGCCTATGGCTCAAGCAGCTAAGGCACCAGCCACATACACCTAAGGTGGCGGGTTCGAATCCAGCCCAGGCCGCCAAACAACAATGACGGCTGCAACCAAAAAAATAACCAGGCGTTGTGGTGGGCACCTGTGATCCTAGCTACTTGGGAGGCTGAGGCAGGAGACTTGCTTGAGCCCAGGAGTTGGAGGTTGCTGTGAGCTGTGAAGCCACGGCATTCTACCCAGGGGGACAACTTGAGGCTCTGTCTCAAAAAAATTAAAAATAAAAATAAAGACAGGATCTTGGGTTCACCTGTGGCTCAAAGGAGTAGGGCACCAGCCTCCATATACTGGAGGTGGCTCAGCGCCTATGGCTCAAGCGGCTAAGGTGCCAGCCACATACACCTGAGCTAGTGGGTTTGAATCCAGCCCAGGCCCACCAAACAACAATGATGGCTGCAACCAAAAAATAGCTGGGCGTTGTGGCAGGCGCCTGTAATCCCAGCTACTTGGGAGGTGGAGGCAGGAGACTCGCTTAAGCCCAGGAGTTGGAGGTTACTGTGAGCTGTGATGCCACAGCACTCTACCCAGAGCAACAAACAGCTTGAGGCTCTGTCTCAAAAAAAAAAAAAAAAAAAAAAGACAGGATCTTGCTCTGTTACCCTGACTAGATTGCTCTGGCATCATGTTAGCTCACAGCAACCAAAAACTCCTTGGCTTAAAAGGTCCTCTTACCTCAACCTCCCAAATATCTGAGAGTATGGGCACGCAACATCACACTCAGCTAATTTTTCTAGTTTTAGTAGAGATGAGTCTCACTTTTGATCAGGCTGTTCTCAATCTTCTGAGCTTAAGCAATCCTCCTGCCTCAACCTCCCAGAGTGCTAGGATTACAAGCGTGAGCTGCTAAAGCAGATCTTTTTTTTTTTTTTTTTACCTCCAACAATGCCTGCCAATAATCAGTTGCCCTAATTTTCAGTAATCAGCTAATTAACCTGCTTGCAAAATATTATGCTTAACTCTCTTTGTGCCAATTCCTACATACTTTTTGGCTTTGCACAAAACAAGGTATACAGGCCTCAAGGAGGAAAGTTTGGAATAGCATACAAGTGCTGTGAGGGTTGGCCGAGAGCATTCTCCTATAGTTACAAAGCTAAAGATTTCAATAGTGACTCATTGAAGAAAGGATAACAAACAGCTTGAACAAAATGTCAACTATTTTGAGCCTTTCCTTGTTACTGAGGCAGCAAATATTTTGACATAAAAAATTATCATAGGCTTGGCGCCTATAGCTCAACCGGCTAAGGCGCCAGCCACGTACACCTAAGGTGGCGGGTTCGAATCCCCAGCCGGGACCCGCCAAACAACAATGACGGCTGCAACCAAAAATAGCCGGGCGTTGTGGCGGGCGCCTGTGGTCCCAGCTACTTGGGAGGCGGAGGCAGGAGACTTGCTTGAGCCCAGGAGTTGGAGGTTGCTGTGAGCTGTAATGCCATGGCACTCTACCCAGGGGGACAGCTTGAGGCTCT
>CAUYTI010129629.1:0-47042 GCA_963575145.1 Galago senegalensis
TTTTTTTGAGACGAAGCCTCAAGCTATCCCCCTGGGTAGAGTGCCATGGCATCACGCTCACAGCAACCTCCAACTCCTGGGCTCAAGCGAGTCTCCTGCCTCAGCCTCCCAAGTAGCTGGGACTACAGGCGCCCACCACAACATCTGGCCATTTTTCTTTTTTTTTGGTTGCAGCCATCATTGTTGTTTGGCGGGCCCGGGCTGGGGATTCGAACCCGCCACCTTAGGTGTATGTGGCTGGCGCCTTAGCCGCTTGAGCCACAGGCGCCGAGCCCTGGCCTGATCTTTCACCCTCCTTTCTCTTCATGTTCTTCCATTTTCACCAAACTCCTTTGGGAAACATCTCAACGTGCGGTGACTGCATCAGGAATACACCACACACACACACACACAGTGCTAATACGGGATTTCCAAAGATACTTCCCCCTCCTCTTCAGAGTGACCTTTTATTTCTTAAATGTCAATGGTTATTAGAATATTTAAAGTCATAGTCTGACACAGTGAAAGCATGAAATAAAACCGACACCTCAGTCACATGTGAATAACATCAGTGAATATGAATGAATGAATTTTTTTGCAATTACTTTTGTAATTGCGATGATCAGAATATACCCCAAACCTACAGGCCGAGACACGGTTACCTGCTATATTTAGCAACAATCATTCTAGCAACATCTGTAACATGAATTGTATATGAAATGTAGATCTTGAAATATTTACTATACCAGAACTTGACTGGTGCTCAGATGGCAGATGGCAAACTGATGTGAAATGATGTGGATCAGATAGAATAGGAAAGAGAATGAGCTGAATGCAGGAGACAGAAGAAAGAGATTGATTATTAAATATTAGAGAAAGCATCCATCAACGACATTGAGAATGACAGTAATGAAACAAAAGACAGGCATTCTTACAATCATCTTCGCTTTCAAGCCCTCCTCCCAAAAAAACCACCCACTCACCATTATATTAGATCGATGGTTCTCAACCTTCCTAATGCCACGGCCCTTTAATACAGTTCCTGCAGGTCGCAACCCACAGGCTGAGAACCGCTGTATTAGATCATTAATACATGGGCACTGTTTTCTCCATTATCTCCTTCCCGCAGAAGAAAAAAATTAGCTCGACTAATTACAATGAAGTGTTTTCCGAAAAAGAATATACCTGGCTCTGAGGACACTATTTAATTTATCCTACACTGCTACATTTTCTAGGGACAATCAGTGTCTTAATGTACACATAAAAGTATTCTGTTTTTAAACTCATAAGATGTCAGCTTGTTCCGTATCATGTCATCTTTGCTTTTATTTCTGTGTTTTGGGGACAAGAACTAAAGACCCAGGGACAATTGGGCAGGACTGCCTTTTACTGACAGAGAAAGGGATTTGTACCCTAATGATACCATCGGAAACCTTTCAAGCGGCAGAAATAGACACTGCATAGAGAAACAGGTTACCACATTATCTAAAGATGGTTTCTGAGTGGCACAGCAATATAATTCCTTATTCCTTTAGCTTCTTCTGATGCAAAAGCTTGAAAAATACCTGAAATTAGGCCAGTCACTCATTGCCCCACTCACTGATCAATTTTCCACCAATCAATGGTTCCTGGAAAATCTGGACTTAACCTTCAATTCCTGATTAAGTCTACAGCGAGTGTGCACAGGACACTCCAAAGCTACGCGGCTGCCCTGGAAACACCTCCCAGAGCTGGGCTTATACACAAAGGCCAGAGAGTCCTACTTCCAGCTACCTTCAGCTGCAGATCTGAGAATACCTCCCACAGCTCTGCAGAATATTAATGGGTCTCCAAAGAATTGTGCTAATCTATAAATAAAGGAATGCAGAAATCCTCCACAGACCCATTTTGTTAAGTAATTAAAATGAAAAATTGTGAACCATTATCTTCAAAAGCAAGAACTCACGTACATGAAGGATTCGAAGCATGGACGGTGATATTTATGGTTCACGCCTAGGTGGGGGCTGATTTGAGCTTTGCCCTGAAATAAGTGGCTCTTCTGTCTTCCTTTCCCACCAGACCATCTGAAAGGCTGATTTGAGCTGGACTGTTCCATTTTGCCCATTCATAGGGAAAGCGACATATTTTTTCTTTTAAAGGACCATAGTGATTTGTTTTAAAAAAAAAAATACAAAAATTTCTGATTGTAGAACTACAGAATTGAGGTCCTTGCTGCAGTTGTCATTATTTATAAACCACTGTGTTGAATGATGAAGTTTTAAAAGCACATTTTAATTCATCCAACTTCCTCTAGGATAAAATTATTATATGAAAGGTTTCCACTCTCATTTTAGCGTCCCCGGGAAAGACCAGTTCACTCCCCTAATATATTCTAGAACCTTCCAATCCTATGGGCCAGCCTTCAAGAAGAGAATTCTCATGACCATCCACCTAGCATAGCGGGACACACCGAGGTTTGGGGAAGCCAGACTTGGATTCGGTCTCTCCTTTGCAAATGACCGTGGCATGAGCTTGGATGAGTTACTAAGGACCTCTGAGCTTCACTTTCTCCATCAATAAATCGGGAAAGTATCAGCTCCTCCTCAACCTTGATATAACCACTAAACAAAACAATTAATGCTATTAATTATGGAAAAATAAAAACAAGCATTTAAGAAAAGTCCTTATCTGCCCCCTCTCTCTCTCTTCTCAAGTCCACTCACCTGGCTGCTCTTAAGGAGGAAAAATGAAATCAGATTCACCTTGAAAAAAAGAGCTGAATGCAGGCGACAGGAGGTATTGCTTCCATCACTTAAGGTGAAAGCAGAGGAATGAGCTCAGTCATTTGTCATTTTTTTAAAAAGGCTAATTCTGCATTCAAAAGAAGAATTTCCTATCATGGAGGTAAACTTACCTTTATTTCAGTTTTTCCCTACTCTAAAGATGCCCATGGTATAACAATAACCGATTATAAAGAGCAAGTTACAAAACAACACCCATGATATACCATTAAAAACACACACGTGTGTGTAAATAGACATACACACCCATGTGTGGAAAAAAGAATGGCTGGACAAATACCAGTGCTTACAGAGGTTAATATTCTTCTTTGTTCTTTTTTTTCGTACTGTTGCTTTTTTTTTCTTTATTTCAAAATCTTAAGGAGTTACAAATGTTTTTGGTTACGTGGGTCATTTTTGTAACACTTAAAAAACACATTTTTGTAGCCCATAGCGTGGGCTATGCATGTGCCCATCACCCAAATAGTGTTCACTGTTTGGTAGGATTTCCCATCCCCTACTCCCGCTTCCCCCTGCTTAATTTCTACTGAGTTTTACCTCCCTTTGTGCAACGTGTGCTCATGAATTAGTCCTAATTTAATAACAAGCACATGTGGTATTTGTTTTTCCATTCTTGAGATACTTTACCTAGGAAAATGGTCTCCAGTTCATGGCTGAGTCATATTCCATGCTATACATATGCCACATCTTATTAATCCACTCATGTACTGATAGGCACTTGGGTTGATCCCAAATCTTTTGCAATTGTGAACTGCGCTGTAATAAACATTCAAGTGCAGGTGTCTTTTTCATAAAAAAAGACTTCTTTTTCTTTGGGAGGGTACCCAGTAATGACTGCTGGATTGAATGGGAGGTCTACTTTCAGTTCTTTAAGGAATGGCCATACTGTTTTCCACAGAGGTCCTACTAATTTGTAGTCCTACCAGCAGTCTATAAGCATTCCTTCCTCTCTGCAGCCATTGTTTTTGGACATTGTAATAAAAGCCATTTTAACTGGAGTAAGGTGATATCTCAATGTGGTTTTTATTTGCATTTCTGCTTTGTTCTTTATCTGACTCTCTACAATACGCTCATTACAAATCTATGAAATACGCACACTGAAAGAAGCTACTTAGAAGAGCTCCTCTCCTCCTAAAGGTGAAGCGTTCACTTGCATTATTAATGCGCACGTTCCACACCAATGCTATGCTGCTCTGAAAAGAAAAGGTGCATTTTAAGCACTTCCTCACCTACTCAATGAGTTCCATGTCTGCCATGGGAGATTCCTAAATCCCATTCTGTTCTGCTGGGGAAACTATCCAAAGTACCTCCATACCTTGCAAATCAGCTCCAAAGTGTCCCGTGCAGTGTCCCCTGGCCGGACGACAGTCAGAGCTGGCTGATTATTGGGCAAACAGAACCAGGATGGAGTGAAATACTCGTGGACCCAAATGTCGCAGTCAGGATTGTGCTGGTGGACGCTAGGTAAGACTACTTCTTTCTCCCTCTATGAGGAAAAAAAAAAGTTAGTAGAGCAGCAGGAGTCAAGCTCTGGTGACCTGACATCCCCAGATGGCAATCCTAGGAAAAGGGCCCAAGGAAGAAGCAGAGGCAGTGGTGGAACACAGTGGATGGGCGGGAGAACCTGGAGAGATGGAAACTACTGAGAAAGGAGGTTTCTGGCAGGAGCAGGACTTAGGTGCAAGGTGGACTTCACAGCTGGCCCACAATGTCCACAGGTGGCCATGGCATGAATGAGTGGGCACCAAAATTTGGAAGGCAGCACAGTCACCCCCTCATGCCAGCTTTATTGCTCTTATTTCTTCCACAAACCTCCTTCAGACTTCAAGCAGATAATTCCCACAGCAAGAATTTCTGCTGTGTGAACTTTATACTTCAAAGCAATAATAAAGCCCCAAGGAAATTTTGTCCGCAAAGATAATGTTCTAGCACTACATTATTTATAGACATCATTTTTGTGTCCTCCTTAGGCCTCCAGCACAACTCTAGGAGGCAGTTCTATCTCCCAAATGGAGTTCTAAGAACTTCAAGGTTAACCACATGGCACAGGGTGGTAAAAACAAGCCTCCTCAACTGTTGCCATCCCTCTGTCCTCCACCATCACTCTGCTCAAGCACTGGGAGGGGCAAGGAGCTTGTGAATGTGGAAGAAAGAAGTATCCCATGTACTCATTCAGCAGGTGGGTTAAACTCAAGCAAGCTAAGCAGATGAAGCCAAGAATTCCTTAGACGGATGAAATGATAGGAGCTCAAGCAAAATAAAGCAAAAAGGATGCTGGAGTTCACCAATGTAAACACGACACTGGTACTCAATATGTACTAAGTAATATGCCTTGATTATTGGTTTATAACCAGTGGTTGGTAAATACATATCTATGGATTACCAAGAACAAGTCTGGTATCAGCAAATTATGAGAAGAAAAAGATTTCCACGTGAAGGCTGAGAAGTGGTGACATAACAACTTCCATACATTAAAAGAACAAGATCCAAGAATAGGGGAGACATTTTAGTAAAGGCTACCACACTAAACCCCAACTGTGGAAGATAGTCAGTCCTGCCTTTAAAGAACATTGCTTTTGTAGATAAGCTGGACCCCAGGGAAAAAAATTGTCAAAACCCAATCAACTTGCCTGAATCCCATTAACTATAATTGGACTCTTCCCACTCTGTCCCATGTGCCATATTAATAGGTGCCCTTTAGCAATGATCAGCCCAAATTTTGCATCTAAACTATTGAGCACAAGGCATTCTATCCAGCAAATGAAATAAAGAAGTACTTGGAAAAAAATGGAAAACCAAAAAAGCTAGACAGAAATAGGATGAAAAAACTAGGATATCCCAATGTTAAAAGTGTATTAAAATGGTAGGCAGCACAAACTGGCTAGCTTTAGAAAGGACTGAGTTAACATCAAAAACTATGCCTGGATGGCATATAGGTACACTGATTTAATGTCTTCAAATTTCATCAGAGACAGGTGCTCAAGGAGTGTGCCAAAGAGAAGGATTAATATTTCCAAGGACAGTGGCCATTGTATCCAGGCTGACGTCATCCATGAGCAGTTTGGCCATGAAAGAGGGAAAAGGCCATCCCACAGCTCCTATTCCCTCTGCCCCAACCAGTAGGCAGAACTGTGCCCCGCACTCTGGTTTCTGAGGCTTAGCTCCATCTAGAACACAGGGCTGAGCCACCAGTGACCGACACTGCTCGGTTGCATGGCAACCGAGAGATGAAGTCTGACATATTGATTCTGAGCCTGAAAATCAGAGGATCATATCAAGGTCACGTTATCAACATCTTCCCCAACAAAGAGGCAGCTAGTATCAGTATTAGGGTCTTGAAAACAAGGGATGTCCATTTATGTAGAGACCAAAAAAGGGGGCCATGAAAGAAAAAAATCAATACCTTTATGGGATTTCAATCACAGCAGTTTAAAAGCCCCTATTAAGCACAAGGTTGAACCAAGTCTGTAAATCTTTAATTGAATACTTGACTTGGGAGGCACATGCATTTTTTTTTTTTAAGGAACACACTATCAGAACAGTTCGTTGAAATTAATGAGAGCAAAATAGCATGTGTGGGCAGAGTGGCAGGCTAATAAGAACGCACCTCTTGGGAACAGGAGTTGTGTATAAAAAGGAATCAGCAATGGCATAAAATATTCAGCTACTTAGAAACTCAAATTTTCTCTTGTATTCTAGCTGGAAACTTACACATCAAACGATAAGTATGGAAAATGTTATGTCAGCAGGAGAACATTCTTATTATCATTAAGGTTTAAATATAAAAGGATTTTTCCTTTCTTGTTGACTGGTTACATAACTTTGAAAAACTGATCACTCAGTTTTAAATACTGAGTCTACTTAATTTTAGTAGCCTGAGAAACCACTGCATTGTGTGTTAAGCTTGATGCATTTGTGGGACTTCTAGAAAAGGAACACATGTTTATTTTTACCTTGCCATCTGGAACAATGTCATCAAATATTCCCTCTAAAGATTTCTTCACAGCATCGGTTCCCTCTCCAAACACCTGCATATACAAAAGCATCATCTTAAAATAAAATCTGGACAACAGGGCAAACAAAACATGGCAGGGAGAAGGAAAATGGGCAGCTATCCGAAACCATTACCAAAGTTTTCAGATACCTCGACTGCAAATCCTGAAGCAGGTAAAATACTTTATGGGAACAGACTATGCAAAACGTGTCCCCATAGGATCACTTCCCACATTTTTGACAGTTGGGGGGGGGAGGGGTGGTTAAAAAAAGTTTGAGTAGATTTGGAAAATTATCTAAATTTAAAGAAAATAAACTTGTAAAAGCAATGAACTGGAGAAATTCATCACGAAGATGTCCTGCTATATCTCACATGCCTGATTAGATATTATAAATAATCAGTCTGCTTTGTAATCCTTTCTTCAGCAGAACTTGAAAAGATATTTATAGGTTTTTTTCTACCTCAATAGAGCAGAAACGTTTTTATTTAAGAAACAGAAATTTGTCTTTTCTTTGAAATTTAATGAATCCTGCTAACTTAAACATGCGAAAAAAATCATAACAGGTACTCGATACCCAAAGACATAAAGACAAGACATTTTATTTGCTGGCTCTGAAATGAGCAAGTCCTGTCAGGATAATAGGGAAAAGAACCCTTTTCCACCATGCAAATAAAATACACAAAAACGTGCAATTTTTGTCCATTTAAAAATACTGAACTAATGAGTAAATTTCTACCAGTATGTTTATGGTTAAGCAGTTTTTTAAAACTTATGTTCAGAAAGAATTACGAGAATTGTTTATAAGATAGTACAATGTCCTTGGATTTTAAAAAATGTTAAAACAAGCCAGGCGTGGTGCCTGCATTGCCTGAGCACAGGAGTTTAAGATCAGCCTGAGCAAAAGCAAGACCCTATCTCTTAAAAAAAAAAAAAAAATAGCTGGGTTTTATAGTGGGTACCTGCAGTCCCAGCTACTGGGGAGGCTGAGGGAGGAGGATAGCTTGAGCCCAAGATATTGAGGTTGCTGTGAGCTATGATGCCACAGCACTCTATCCAGGGTGACAGAGTGAGACTTTGTCTCAAAAAAAAAAATGTTAAAATATTCTCTTGACTTTGTTTAAATTTAGTCACATGTTTCAGCAGCAATGGGCTATCACACAGTCTAGCCCCAAGAAAGCAGCAGTGCAGAAACTAAGGGTTTTCCCAGAAACCCTGGACCCAGGACCTCCAACTGTGAGGTCCTGACCAACTGCACAGTGGTGGTCAGAGTCCTCTACAATGACAGCAGGTGCTTACAAAATGACACCACCACCTCCCATCAGGTGGGGGAAAATGCCCATAGTTAACATCTTCCTTCTATAATTTAATGGAGAACTACCCAGGCTCCCATGTAATTTTTCTAATGAAATATTTGACTTTCCTCTTCATATTTAATAAAAACAAAACCCCTGGTAGCAAACTCCATGTCCTGGTCTCCCCAGAAGATTGAAGGACACACAACATGACTGCTGGCTGTCACGCTCACTCATCATGTGCTCATTGGTCTCCTGCAGGTTCCATCGAGGACAGATGGAACCATCACATGTGAACAGTGAGTGTGCTGGTCAGCTGAGGGACGTGGTGTCTAGGCTTTCTGGCTTCATCTCTCTTTTCAGCTTCATTTCTTAAGTACACTAATGGATGGAATTGTCAGAGCAAATAAGCAGGGATCCTTCTAACAAGTCAGTTGGTGACATTGTCTCATTGTACACGAGGGTACAGCGTGAATGGGTCAAACTAGCAAGCATGACACCAAAATGCTCAACACCTGACTTTCCAGCTGCTGTGGCTCACGAGGTGGACATTCTCCTTCTTCCAAAGACTACAGACACTCATGTTCGTATGGTCCCTGAAATCTAAGCGAGCAGCTTGGCAGCTGTTCATTTCTCCAAGCTGAAGGAGATGACAAAAGCAATGGGGGTGAGTTTCCCGGAAGTAATGGCAGTGGGAGTGGCCTGGTGATAGTAAGGGGGAAGAACTGGGTGCAGCAAGGCCCTGCACTGCATCCTTCATGATGTCCTGATATCCCTTCCAGCCCCTAGGTAGCTGAGCAGAAGGGGGCCGTGGCAGTCAGGGAGTGCTCTCAGATTCCCGACTCCTCATTCCAGTAGGCAGAGGACTTGCCCATTTTAATGTCAATCCCCAAAAGTCAAAGCCAAAAAAACAATCAAATTTCCCTGGAGGCTGCCTTTGATCCAGGGCCAGAGGCTGCTTAAAAAGACTCTGTACTCCGGTGCCCACTTGGCTTCATCATCAGGCCCCGCTTCTTCCTGAAGACTCAGGATGAATGGTGCACTTTCAATAGGTCTGTAATTAGCATGGGTTTGGAAAGGATGCAGGTGGGAGACTGGAGCGTGGTGATAGACTAATAGCAGAGTTCAGTGCTGTGGGTATACATTAACTGTTACAAGCATCTAGCACAACTAACTCCTTTGTATCAACTACTATAGTTGATTTTAAATAACACTCAGTGTCACCAAAGGAACGCATATACCCAGCTGGAGGTGGCCCTAAAGCAGCCTGCACAGGCTTGGTTTCCATCCACTTGGGAACCTACCTGATTGATGCTTGGGCGTCCCTGCTTCTTTTTGGAGGTAGTATCCAGACCCCAGAGGGAAGAAAACCTGCTCCTTCGCTTGCTTGCGGATCTGGACATGGCCTGAGTACGTCTTCTCACTCCAGTTTCACCAGTACGTGCTGCCACCTGAGGACAGCAGGGACAAACAGCAGTAAGAGAGATGCATCAGGACCACCTCGAGGTCCCCGTTAAGACTCACCCTTAAAAAATCCCTCTCCCATCATGCCAGCCAACACTGGCCCTACCCAAAGCATCTAATCCATGACTCAGACACACTAAGACTTTGAGAGGACTTCATGGATTCACAATGGAAATAAAAGATTGGCAAATTCAATCCTTTTAAAATATATAAGATATATAGGTTATAGTCCCAAGAATTAGATGTCCTTCCAGTGACAGGCTTGAACTACAGCATCAAGAGAATGAGCTGTGCTTTCTTCAGCTCCTCCCCAAATGCTCCAGAGCTGTTTCTGCACAGTTAATGAACCTACGTGCCCAGTGCCAGCAGAAATAGAGGAAAACAGCAGATTCGGGTTCCTGGGATTCCATGTTCAATCTAAAGTTACCGATCTCTTCCATTTCATTTTTTTAGAATATATAAAATCACTTTCCTTATTGAGCAAGTGGCAGTTGACCCTCAATATCCATTCTCTCTTTGAGCTCAGAGAAATCCTAAACACAGCTGAGGACAAGGCCAATCAGTCAAAGCTGACTTGTGTTCCTTACAGCAGGGCATGGGCTTGTGGCTAAGTTCTGGCCAATGGCATATAAGCCGAGAAACCATTTGCAACTTCCAGAAATTGTCCTCAGGACAAGGGGACTTTCCTCTTCCCCAGTGAAAGGAAGGTCCTCATCATGGTTTAGAATGTTCCCAGAGAAGCCTTTTCAAGGATGGCAGAATAAGACAGAAGGGGTCTAGCTCCCTGAACATGGCGACACCACCTCTCCAGACTTACAGAAATTACATGTCCTATGTTTGGGTGAATGAGAAATAAAAGTTGGTTTAAAAAAAACAACACATAAACTCTGTTGAGATATTTGTCATATGCCAGCAACCCAGAGGAACATGTCAGAAGGAACACCCCACATTTAAATCTGCCACCGTGATAACTGCTGAAACAGAATCTCTGCGAAGACTCTGCATGCTCCTCCCAGGCAAAACATCCAGGCTTGAACTTTATCCTACAGGTTGCAAGCAAAGTCCCAGGAACATCAGAGAACTTCTGCCAGGAGGTCTCAATAGGCCACCCACGGGATCGCCTTTCAAAAAAGGGAGCGGCAGGAGGCGCAGCAAGTCAGACTTGAAATGAAACTTCCCCACCTGCTTTTTTGTGGCTGGAGGTGAATGTCACGGAACCTACTTGTCATAGATTCCCACACGGGCAACTCCCAGTATGACAGATGCCAACTGGCAGCAGCCTAGGGGGTGAAGGGTAACACAGGCCTCCCCGCAGTCAACACTCCGTTTAGACTCTCTGTGTCTGCAGCACTGACAGTGTAGACACCATGGAAGCCCCGCCATAAGTAGATTGGCAAGGTCCCCCATTCACGTTAAAAACAGGAATTGACCCAGCTTCTCTGCAAAGGTATTAGAGGGAGGGTCCCAAAACCAAACCAGGAAGATGAGGGAGCAGAGAGGTCCAGCATTTTCTCAGTGTTAGCACATAAAAACCCAGATCGGGGCGTAGGAAAATTCGGTATCCAAGACACTGGTGGGAATTTTTAGGAGAAAGACCTTCATGTATGATTACACTGGAGGTGTTGTGGAGAAAATAATTTACAAAACAAAGGCACCATTAAAGATGTAAAAACTTTCTCTTTTCTATTTCATCACTTTCGAAGTTAAAAGTAAAGGAGGGTTGTAAAAGGAATACGGGATGACAGGCTGGCACACAGATGCTCACAGGGCTATGTCAACACT
Organism: Galago senegalensis; assembly: GCA_963575145.1. Taxonomy (NCBI): domain Eukaryota; kingdom Metazoa; phylum Chordata; class Mammalia; order Primates; family Galagidae; genus Galago; species Galago senegalensis. The sequence goes on from CAUYTI010129629.1 coordinate 11,293, forward strand.
GAATAAATGCTGTTAACTTAAAAATCCTAGCCGAAAAACGTTTATTTAATCTCATGTTTACATATCTATTTATAAATAAGTCTAGCCATAAATAGATACATACGCACACATTCTGTTTACTTCCTAGGGCACACTTCAATATATGCACTTATTGTGTTTATTTACTTGCTATCTTATGGGTAAGAAATAAGAAAGCAAATAAGTAAACCGAAGTAATAAATTAGCAAGCAAATCAACAAGATTATATGCCAAGGGAATATAATCTCCCCTAGGACGGGAGCTCTGCATTGTCCACTGCAACTCGAATCACATGCCGGGCACTCACATGTATTCAATGATTAAATAAATAAATAAACATCAAAAGCAAAAGCAGAGATCCTATATAATATGTCTACAATAATTAAAAAGTAACTCTCTAGCTTGCGATTTTAGGAGGGGGAAAAGTATGAAAGAGAAACTCATCTACCCATAAATATTCTCAGTTACCAGCTGACCAGCGGTTGAGTCTGTTTAACAAACACTTTATTTAAGGTTTTTATAAGAACTATTCTAAACTGTTTGTGGCCTCATAAACGGCAGGAGTAACCACTACCTTCAAGATAATAACAACTCAAAATGAGCAAAAGGGATTTAGAGAAAGAAAACCTGGCAGGAGACCTACTGGACAAAAAGCTCTCTGGGAGAGTTTCTCAATGATCTTTGCCCAGACAATGTCTCCCTTTGTGGCCCGAACCTGATTACTCTATCATTCTGCTCATCTGTGCAAACAAGAACAATGATAACCTTCTTTCAAAGAGTACAGCGGGGACCCTTCAGTTAATTACTGCAAATCACTCAGCATTATGGGAAGCTCTCCTCGTGAATGGTACTTCAATTGTAGCTCCACTTTCCTCCCCTAGCCCTGTTACCCTCACACCTCCTCCCTACTCCTCCCCCACTTAAAAGGAGGGAAAAAAATTCCTGGACAAAGCCTAAATTGAAGAATATTACAATAACAAAGTGGGGGTGGGGGTGGGGGGTGATCCCTGGAGTCAAGTGACAAGAAGAGGGGGAACAAAAAATATGTGTCCAATAAATGAGATTATAAAACTCTCTGTCTAGGATCTTCTAGGGGAGCAAAAAAGGAACAGACATCCAACAGGCTTGCATGACTTGTTCTGTTTCAAATGAAACCCCTCATAGAAAAGAGAAGTTTGCAAGGACGTAGCAAAACATTCATCACTGACGCAGCTAGCAGGGAAAAAAAAAACTGGAACAAGAAACAAGAGTTGAACATATGGAATTAAATCTTCTTCTTTAAAATCATAGACCAAAAAAACCTAAAAGAATTACTAACTCTCCCACTCCCATCTTCAGCTGGGCCAAATTTTAATAGCCTGCCCACCAAAAGAAGAAAAGTACACACAAATCACAGACATTGAGTGGAGGAAATTAGAAGGTCGGAAGATAAATTATAAAAAACAAGGACCTTCCCAGAGACGTCAGACCCAATGGCTTTGAAGAAAATAATTAAAGCATACAAGTTTTAGGTAGGAAGCGAAATTATTTTTTCCAAACTCTAACAAACCACAGGAAAAGAAAAGAGCCAGACACTCGGGATTTAGAATTAATGCAGATGGTGCCTCCCTGACATCATCGTGGTCTCTTAATAAAAACGCTCCTTCAATAAATGACATTCTGAAGAGGCGGTAAATAAGAGTTTTTACACCAAAGGTTTTGTACAGCGGGCAACACTGAGATTTGGCGAGGTCAAAAACTGGTTTCCAAGACTCAGAGAAAGGTCTAGAGAGAGACACAAACTGCGAGCTGCGTGCAAGATTTATTTATCACAGCTTTATTTGTCCCACCACTACTAAAAAAACAGGATTCAATAGCTCTATGGGGAGGTGGTAGCCAGGGAGACCAAGAGCTGAGCTGTAATTAGCAGAACAAATCAGGATGCCAGTTTTAATAATTCCAGAAATTGGTTTAAGACTTCTTTAAAAATGTAAATCTACCCCTAATTATCTGAATGATGATGCTAATCTATTTATAAAGAATACAAACGCCTCTGACTGAATTACAGCTCTGAATTCAATTGAAGGGTACAGCTGACATGGCAAGACAAGAACAGCACAGCTAAGGTTTTCCAAAGCCGGTTTCTGGAACCTGAGACTTAACATTTAATTCCACAGCAAATGTGCTAAGGTGCAGTACATTTTAAGTGGGTGTCAACTTGGATCGACTAAAACCATGTTACTCGCACAGCAATTTTGAGAAGAAAAGGAGCCAGAAGTACATAAAGCTGTTCGCAATTTAGCAAGTACATGAAATTATAGATTATAAACACGCCGCACAACTACACAATCTGCCGCTCTGGAAGGTCAGATGAAAATTCCCTTCCTCAAGCGATCCGTGTGTTCAGCTGGCAGATCGTGCCTCTAATACAGCAGGTACTTATGGTGATCAAAACAACGATCAGAATAAAGTGAAAGGGAGATCTCCAAAAAGAGCTGGGTTCAATATTCGGTGTATGTGTACATGGGCCATCATGAAAGTGTCAAGATACACAAAAATCAAGAAAGGTAAAATCCACTTGGACGGAAACAAACGAGGCCCTCCCAGCAACACCGATAAGCTGAGCAAGGTGAAACTTGCACAGGTGACTCAGGAAGGAGGCTGCCGACTGTTCTCTTGGGAGTAAAATAATGGACCATCACTCAGCCTGTCACAAAACTTTCACAGCGGCCCATCTATGTGAGTGACTGAGTCTTTAAGAGACAGAAAGGGAAGGAGAACAAAAGTATATTTACCTATTCTAGAGACCCCTCCACTCACCATTTCCACAAGGTTAAGTAAAAAATACGTATTTGGGTTCAAACCTTGACACTGCCTAAAGATGGCAAGAATCACCAACAAACGCTCCATGTGAATAACTCTGAAGACAATCCCTTTCACGTTTTCTTTGCACAATAACTTAGGCCCCATTAAGAGAGTTATAAATTTCAGAACAGACTTAAATGAAAATCTGCACCCACTGCAAACTGAGCACATTTTAGAAATCTTTACACAGTAGCAGTTAAACCACAAAAACACTTAAGACTCTTATCAAGTTCTGCTTAGCCTTAAATATCGAGACTAATATTTTTCAAAAATTCATTAGCTTCTACTCACCAGGGCATGAAAAGATGATACAGAAAAGATCCCAAGGCGGCCCATTGCCACTTTTGTTGGTCGGCTTGCAAAAGCCAGTAGCCTTTTGGGGTTTGGCAGCTCCCCACCCTGAAGGCTAGCTAGGTAACAGCGGAAACGAAAGAGGTCCATTTGGAACTGTTCAAGATTTTGCTCCCAAACAAAGATCTGTAATAGTGAAAACATGGGAAAAGAAAAAAAAACAAATGTTAACGATTTTATCCTATACAAACCTTACAAATCTGTGTTGTAAAGGTACTGATTATAATCTGAAGAATAAACAACCGGCATCCTGAGTTTCTGAGGTACATGTGTTTCTTCTGCAAAGATGCAAAGATCTGTAGTCATAAAATCAGCATGATGAATAAAAAGTGTATGATCATAGATCACATGTCTGGGGCATTGCTGGTCTATCAACTCTGAGATCTGGGCTGCAAACAGAAGAAGAAAGAGGGTAGAGACGTTTTGGGGTTTTGGTTTTTTTTCGAGAGAGTCTCCCTTGAGTGTGTCATCATAGCTTACAGTAACCTCACTTCTGGGCACAACCAATCCTCTTGCCTCAGCCTCCCAAGTAGCTGGGACTACAAGCACTGGCCACAAGACCCAGTTACTTTTCTATTTTTTAGTAGAGATGGGATCTCGCTGTTGCTCAGGCTGGTCCAGAACTCCTGAACTCAAGCAATCCACCTGCCTCAGCCTCCCAGAGTGCTAAGATTATAGGCTTAAGCCACCATGCCAGGCTTAGTGTGGAGACTTCTAGCACCAGAAAACTATCATGACTTACCAAGAGACAGCTTTTCACATGGAGAAAAGTGGGGTGAATTAAAGGCAGAGGCAAAGGCCAGACACAAATAGGAAAAAGCTTTGGGAAGAGCGGGTGGCTCACAGTACAGTGTAGGAAGCCTGAGGCCACCTGGTACAGACCTACACTCTGCAATATGCAGTTCCAACCTACCATAGCGCTGAGATATTTGTCAAAGCAGCAAAATATGCCTAGCTCCTAAGGCTGATGTGATGTTTAAATAAGATAATGAGTAAGTATAAGATCTGGCAGAGAGTGAGGCCTCAAGGATTGATAATGATACAGATAATGATTAGTGCTGATAGCTGATAGCTCTCCTTTTACTGTGACTTCAGATACACTGCCCGTGGTCCATGCACACACGTTTACAGCAGCACTGTCTGCATCAGCCCAGAGGTGGAACGAGCTCAGCTGTCCACCAACGGATAAACAAACTGTAGTGTACACGCACAGCAGAGTAACATTCAGCCCCAAATAAGAACGCGATACTGGCGTGCGCGACAACGTGGACCGACCTCCAGGCATTATGCTCCAAGAAGCCACACACAGAAGGACATGTGTTGTGTGATTGCACTCGAGGGAAACTTCTAAAGCAGGCCAATCCAGGAAGACAGAAGGCCGGGGGCAGAGGGCACCAATGTGCAAAAAATGTGGGGTTACCTTTCAGTGGGGGGTGAAAATGTTTCACGACTGGATAGAGGTGGTGGTTGCACAACATCGTGAATGCACTAAGTGCCACTGGATTGTTAACTTCAAAGTGGTTAATTTTACGTTATTTGACTTTTGCCTCAATTAAAAAAAATACAGCATGAGGTTAACAGAGGGAAAGGAGAGAGAGAGAGAAGTGTGGAAGGGCACAGCGTGGCCCTTGTCCTCCGCTGCTCAAAGATTTAAGCAGCATTTATTCACATCGTCATTTCCTAGGGAGGACCAAGTTCCAAAGCCGGGTGTTCACTGACTTCAAAACAGCTGACTAGAAGGCAAAGAAATCCTCTGTTTATTCCACTAAATCTTTCCTTTTTAGCATGAAATATATGTATGCTCTATACACAGCAAATATAGATACACGTTTTTTAAAAGCACTTCACTGTTCTAAATTTATAATTCTAAACGTATTGAGGGCTCAGCAATGAATCCCACCATGGCTGAGCTCCAGGAGAGTCTGATCACATGGGGATTGAACGCACAGACTTTCTAATCACAAAGACCCTTCTGAAGAACACATCCCGGGTGGAGGCCGGAAGGCTCCTCTGTCGGGTTCCACCTTTCACTCAAGGTAATATTGTTCCCTGTTAGCTCATAACAATCAACTGTGAACAAAGGGTGAGGAAAACTGACAGTCACAATAAAGAAATCAGCAGGCTGGAAGACAAGCTGTCAAGGAAATAACCGAGGATATTTCCTGATTTCAAAGCAGAAAAAAAAAACCTTCAAAAACCACCTTTTTAAAGTCCAATGCTTCTTCCTGGGTCTAAACGTGGAAGAGTAATCACCTGATCTAATATAGTTTTCTTCTTCTTCGAGTCAGTGACTGAAGACAGCTGCATTTCGCCCATTTTCTTCATCTTTTCATCCATGTCAATCTTCTGTTCCAGTTTTTTGATTTCGGACTTCAGGAGTCGGAGCGTGTCTTCCTTGTGGTGGTGTCTTGCGACGGCAGCCGCACAGGCAGAATGGATGGCGGTGATCCAGTTCTCAAGCTCTGTCTGGCTGGTGGTCTGTACGGGGACAAGGGGCAAAAAGAAAGGAGCCACCTTTAGGACATTAACAGAAACAAACAAGGGCATTTGCAGAGGAGCAACCCACAGGGAAGGCTAACCTGACCTCAAAGTTAGTCTCAGGTCAGAGCTCTGTTGTGCCCTCACACCACGGGCCAGCCCAAAGGAAGCCACAGTGTCTGCTCACCCAGTGTACTTACTGAACTCACCTGCATGCTTCTATACAGCTCGACAGCTTGGTTTCTAGTCAAGAGGGTTGCTGTGAAGCAGGGCTCAATTTCCAGAAAGGATCAGGCAGTTACAAGGTGTAAATGGGCAAGAGAGACACACCAGCCCTGCCCCCAATGAACCACTGCAGCCCAAATTCTAAGGTTCTAACCTGGTGCTAAATGCCAGTGACAAACTAGGGCTGAGGGAAGTGGTTCACCGTGGCCAGAAGAAATACCACCTTAGGGGACTTCATGGGAGCATCTGAGACCCGCAGCCACCCTTCAACACCCGGCGTGCTCAGAGAGGTCTACTCAGGGAGGGCATGAAGACAGTGTCGGGTGACACCCATCAATGGGCAGGTGACCTCAAAGTGGGATTGGTGTGATTCAGAGATGTACTGAAAGGCAAAAGTCGAAAAGTTTGGGGAGACAGCTTATGTGTAATAATGTGCAAGACATAATTCTTCAGGAACTCGGTCAATGAGTATATGTAAGTGAGGATGTACTGGACTTTTCCAGCTACTTCCTTAAGCCCAGAGAAGATTAATAAATGCTCAAAAGTTAGCCCACCTAAGGAAATGGCCTACTCAGCCACTACAATACTGAAGGAGCTATTCATGTCATTTTTCACTCACAAAAATTTGAGTTCTTTTTCCTTTGATAAGTCTTGTCAATTTTCTAACCATTTGAGTGATAGCTTATAAGCAGCATTCTATTAATAGGACCCCACCAGGACATCATTCCATGGGGACTGGCCATGACCTTGAAGTCAAGGGACGACTGTTATCTGCATTTTTTCTGAATCCCATTAGTTTCTCATCTCACAAAAGAAATGGCTTCAAACACTAAGAACGGTGTCTGCCCACAGAGCCACCTCACACTGAACACACCCAAACGATCCAGCAGCCATGACATTGAATTTAAAAAAAAAAAAAATCTACCTCTGGATAAAGAAGATTTCGATAAGGTGACATCCTGGTAAAGAAACAGTGAGTAGCACCTGACTAAACAAATGGAAAATGGAATCACTTTTTGAGGTCCCAGTGGGAGGCAGTGAGACAATAAAGACTGTGGAAGCCACGGTAAAGACCAAGATCGAGAAACTCAAGGAAAACAAGAAGATATGTCTGTATATGAGATCCATCTTTAACTTTTTAATTTGCTTCAAATTTTTAATATTGATCTCCTCTTGGAAGGTCATAGCTTATACTTTATCCTGACATAGCACTTTGACGTTACACACACACACACAAACCCCAGAGCTCTAGAGGGTTTTTCTGGTGAGAATGAGGACCCAGTGGCAGCAACTGGAAAGAAGCCCAAGAGAAAGTGCTGGGGCACTGGAAGCCTTCGGTTTTTTGATCTCAGTGCTGATTACATGAGTGTACGGCATGGGTGCGTTTTGTTCATGAAATGAAAGAACCAAGCTTGTTCCTGCCTCATATATTATAAAATGTTTGACCACTGGGTCTCTTGATACCTCAGAATGAGAGACTATCTTGTTAGGTGGGTTACTTTTCCCCCCTTTCTTGAATAAGGAAAAGGAATGAGCCTGGATAGAGACATAATCTAATAAAGATTATTTCCTAAATAAGAAAAAAAATCAAAAACTTCCAAGGTGACATTTATCCACTGTTGGCAGAGTTATGGAGCAACCACACCTTTTATGCACTGCTGGCTGCAGAGTAAACTGGTACAACCACTTTGGAAAGCTGTTTGGCACTATCTATGAAAGCTGGATGTATGTGCCCCTTGTGACCTAGAAAATGCACTCTGGGTATACACCTGACAGAAATGCACTCATGTGCTCACCAAAATATGTGTATGAGAATGTGCACAGCAGCTTGATCTGTAATGGGCAAAGCTGGAAACCGTGCAGATGCCCATCCACAGTAGAACTGATGACTATGGGGCATAACTGTATAACCAACACCAAGCAGCAATCAGAATGAAGGCTCTCCAACTACATATTATAATACCAATAAATCTGCACACATGAGGTTAAGGAAAGAAAGCCAGATACACAGAATATGGCCTGTAGGATTCTATCTACATAAGTCCAAACACAGGTTCAACCAATATACACTGTGAGAAGTCAAAAAAGGGTTTTTCTGGTGAGAATGAAGACCAAGTGGTAGCAACTGAAAAGAAACACAGGAGAGTGCGGGGGCGCTGGAGGCCTCTGTCTTTTGGTCTCAGTGCTGGTTACACGGGGGGCACGACATGGGTGTTCTGTTTGTCAACCACTACCCAATCGGTCCTTTTCTGTTACCTCCTATAATAGAAAGTTTCAAGAAAAGTCCCTCTAAGATATTTTACCCGAATATTTATGTGTAATTTTTCTATAACTATCATAAATATTATACCTCATATTTAATTTTTCATTAAGAACTATTACTATGAGACTATAAAGGAAGTTCCAAAAAGCCTGACCCTTCAGCATCAGTTCTCTGTCCTCCACGGTGCCTGGCAGCGCCTGATACAAGCTGGTTCCTTGACCTAAGAAGTGGTTTCTACTTGGTATGTGCGGCCCGGTGGAAACATGGAGATTTCAGACTTTGGGAAGGTGGTGCTGTCACCCATTTTGAAAGGATGACATGGGGCACCCAGGTGTGACGCTGAAGAGGGAACACTGCAGAGGTGGAGAGGTGGTACGCCTCTGGGACAGGCTATGACCCCCGCACAAACACGAGGCAGTGGGTGGCCCACGTCCACTTCCCCAAGACAAACCCCTCATCTCTGCCTCCCTTAGAACCTTCCAACTCCAACCCCCCCCTCCCAAATTAAGGAGCCAGGATAGGAAATAAAATCAGTCCCCGAGTTACAAACATCCAATTGGCACATGACTCATACTTATGACCAGGGGCAATTACTGTTAATAGGTAAATGTGCCTATTCCATCTTACATACAAATTCAACTCAAGAACGAACCCACGGAACCTATCTCGTTCATAACCCAGGGACTCCTGTACCTGCAACCCTGACATAGTATCTGAGGAATGGAGAGAAAGATCTTAAACTTCTAATAGCAAACTGCTAAATCCATGTTAGGAACTTAAATTCAAATAAAAATGTGCATCTAGAAGGGATTCAACATGACCATTTTGTAGGTAGAAAAACAAAAGCCCAGAAAAATTAGGAAGGACACTTTCTAAATTACTCAGTAAGTAATTTATTATATACCCCAATCTCCACCAATCCTGTACTTTTTTTTAAAAGTTTTGTTTTGTTTCCTTTTTTAATATGACATACTGATCCTGACCCCTAGCTCCTGATATCTGCTCTAAAAGACAAGATGAAGGGTCGTGAGTATGAGCCACTCCACATTTTAGCTGTCCTCCTTCTGGGAATATGGGAATAGAACTCTCCTGCCCCCTTTAAAGCCAGGCATGGCCATGGCCCTTGGTTTTGGCCAGTGAAATTTAGTAGAAGCAACACAGGTCACTACCCAACAAAGACCTGATTCACCCCGCTCTTGTCCCTTGGCCTACAGTCACAGAGCGTTGTGTCAAGGTAGAGCTTCTGTCTGTCCAGGTTCCTGAACATCCAGGAGCAGTGTGACTTCAGAAACAAGCTCCACCAGATGGAGGGCAGGAATGAGGAGCTACAGCCAGTCACTGAGAGTCGAGGGCTGCTTCTTTGTGTAGCATAATCCAACCCATCCTGACTGACATACTGCCAATGGGAATCATCCATTTCAAAACAGGTGATGCTTTGAAAAGAAAGGAGTCTGCGTGACACACTTGGAACCCCAAGTAGGACCATGATCCAATGTGTTGTGATGACCAACAGCCTTTCACTCTCTTTACTTAATAAAAGGGGGCCTCCTTCTTCCCCCCAACTTATGAGGATCCCAGGCAAACTCAGCCAGCAGTGACACGGTCCATTCTGATGCCAGAGAGCTTGTGTTGCCTCCCATTTAAGAAGTGGAAATGAAGGAAGCTGATGCCAGTCGATGTCAAACAGCCTTTGAAAGGTATATATTTAACTTGGGCAAAGCAGCTATGCTGGAACTTATTTATTTAAAAGAAAGGAAGAGAGTGGTTGCCAGGGACTGAGATGGGGAGAAATAGTGTTGGTACGTGATGGATACAGAGTTTCAGCTTGGCAAGATGAAAGAGAGTGAATTCTGGAGGTGGAAGGTAGTGAGGGCCGCACAGCCACGCCAGTGTACTGACTGCCACTGAACCGGCCACTTAAAAATGGGTAAGATGGGAAATTGAATGTTGTGTGTATTTCACCACAATTAAAAAGAATAATCACAAAATAAAATTTTAAAGAAAAGTAAAAACCCCATAACAATCCCCCAACCCTAGGGAAATATACACAGAAATATATGTTGACAGCTTTATGAAAAATTTAGCTATCAGCCCGTTTAACCATTAAATATGCCTCAGTCTTCCAACTCTCCTAAAACCTGTCAGTGGCTGAAGGCAGTTCCATTAGAGGGAAATTTCACTCCCGCTGTCCTGTCTAAATAAAACAGCGGTCTCCACCATTCTCTATCATTAAGCCGAATCCATTTCTAAGACGCACAATTCACTAACTGAGCTTTTCAGCAAAGTTCGTCCTTCTGCAGCGTCATGCAGGGAGCTAGGTGTTGATGAGAGAAGGTGAACTCTGCACAGACCGGCCTCGACAGCTAGTTAAGCAGGAAAAAGTCTCAAAACATTTCACCACCCTTTACACAGAGCTGATCACAGCAGACTGCTAACTTGACACAAGGTTTTCCAGTATAGCCTCTCTGAGATTTAAAATTTGACATGCAGCTCGGTGCCTATATCTCAGAGGGTAGGGCACCAGCCACATACACCAGAGCTGGCAGGTTTGAATCCAGCCCAGGCCTGACAAACAATAATGACAACTACAACCAAAAAATAGCCGGGCGTTGTGGCAGGTTCCTGTAGTCCTGGTTGCTTGGGAGACTGAGACAAGAGAATCGCTTAAGCCCAGTAGTCGGAGGTTGCTGTGAGCTGTGATGCCATGGCAGTCTACCCAGGTGACAGCTTGAGACTCTGTCTCAAGTAAATAAATAAATAAATAAATAAATAAATAAATAAATAAATAAAATCTGACATGCTAGAAAAACCCACTCAAAGCCGCTGGCCTTGCCTCACCTTCTTAAACCAGGCAAGTTCAGTTAGGGATACTGGGTCCACGATAGGTCCCTCTATCAGAATCCAGTGGTCGCAAAGGTAGGAAGGGGATACCACCCAATGTCACCTGCTGGTCCTGCCCCCGCTCCTCAGCTTCCAGTAAACAAACAGCAGTAGACAGGTAGAGAGAGGGAGTGGGGCTTTGGGATTCTTCCTTTGCTTTCTGGTGATGCTATACATACTGCACAAAGTTCAGTGAAAGGAATAAGCAAAGTTCATGCCAACAGTGGAATATAATCAACAAAAAATGCAATTTGCATAAAAGCCCCTTTGAGTACAGACTTAAGATGAAGCTCAGGTATTCATTATGTATTTAAATAGATCTAGCTTCAATTACCCAAGTGCATGGAGGACACTCGGTGATTTTAGATAATCAATGGTTTCTGTGAGTGGCAGGAAAAGGGAAATTCATTTTAAACAAGAGAAACGCTAAGGAACATATGCCAAATCTAGGAGACTAAAATTTGGATAATTCAAGTTCATAGAAGCATAAGAATAATCACAAAGTAGGTCAAACTCCTTTTTTCATTTTAAAAGAAACAAAAAAGAGTAAGTTTTGAAGAGGCTAACTAGGAAATAAAGTTCCCATGTAGATTCTACAAAGACTTTTTTCTGATGGGTTCCACATGTACCATATTTAAGAGTTTTATTTATATAAACTTAAATTTAATTAATCTATCATTTTTAATATCTTCTATATCTATCTATAAAGAGAACTTAGTATGAGCTTCTCCTCCCCCACTGAAGAGAGTCTTTAGAGTGCTGTGGCGTAACAGCTCACAGCAAGCTAAATTCTTGGGCCCAAGTGATTCTCTTGCTTCAACCTCCCAAGTAGCTGGGATTACAGGTGCCCGCCACAACGCCTGGCTATTTTTTGGTTATAGTTGCCACTGTTGTTGGCAGGCCTGGGCTGGGTTCGAACCTGCCAGCTCCGGTGTATGTGGCTGGCATCCTAGCCACTGAGCTACAGGCACCAAGCCTGAAGAGAGTCCTGTAACTGTACACCCCTCCCGCCCTCACCTCACCACCCCTCTCATACCAAGGTTCATTCTTGAGAGAAAACCAGAAGCTCCAGACTCCATGAAGCCATACGTGAGAAGCAGAGGCTATTTGCTGCAAATGGAGAAGAACCAAAGCCTGTCTGGTACATAGCAATGGCAGGATCCATCTCTGGTAAAGTTAAGTGGCCTCCAACTAAAGACCATTGAATATGGTCAACTGGAGTCCCTTTTATAGCATGGGCCACTTACGATCTGCCCAGGCTATAAAAGCTCTATCATTTATAATGGGCACAAGGTGATATCTAAGCAGCTTTCTGGTATCTCACACATAAATGCAACCCGACAGTCAAGCATGACCAGACGTTTGCTGGAAGCCTCCAGCATGAAAGGCAGAGACCAAAAGCACACAGAAGAAAATGCAGCAGGAGGAAGGCAAATCATGCCTGAAACAGAAAGATTCCCTAAAATCAGGGTACCCTCAGAGACACGAGAGAATCCGGGCTATACACAAGTGCCCTGAAAAAAGAACAATGAGACTGGAAGGAGGGGGGGAGGAAAAGAAGAGGGAGGAAAGGAAAGAAGAAAGGATGAATGAGCTCTCGGGGGAAAAAAATCAATGAAAATTAAAATTAAAATTTCAATATAAGGCAAATCACTATGAAGGACCAGAACACCAATGATAAGGGAGACGATTCTAAAATTCTTCAAAGAGGAAAAAAAGAAAACAAAGCACACACAAGGTGATCAGACATGAGAATGTTATGGGAAATAATTAAACCAAGGAGAAATGATTTCCAAGCCGAAACTCCAAAGTAGTCAGATATTATTCAGGTAAAAAACATTTTCAAATATGTACCATTTTGTGAAGAAGTTACTATTGAACCTAATGAATAGGTTCTTTTCATTAAAATGAAGGAGTTTATTAAGGAAAAAAAGGAAGATTTGAAAGCCAGGAAGATTACACCTAAGGTGGCGGGTTCGAATCCAGCCCTGGGCCTGCCAAACAACAATGATGGCTGCAACCAAAAAATAGCCAGGCGTTGTGGCGGGAGCCTGTGGTCCCAGCTACTTGGGAGGCTGAGGCAGGAGACTCACTTGAGCCCAGGAGTTGGAGGTTGCTGTGAGCTGTGATGCCACAGCACTCTCCCAGGGGGACAGCTTGAGGCTCTGTCTCAAAAAGAAAAAAAAAAAAAAAGAAAGCCAGGAAGATAACTAGGATGATAAAGAGAAAAATTCCAGGGAAACTATCATACCTAAGGCCTAGCTAGCAACTGTCCATGAGAAAGAGGTAAAAATAAACCAGCTACCTAATGTACTGGAGGTTTAGAAAATATCAATGCTGTGTAACTAGAAAAACAGGCAAATTACAACAAACAAACAAGAGGCAGTCATTAACTACAAGAAAAACAAAATCAAGAGATTGTTCATAAAAAGAAACAAAATCATAGTATACTGCTTGGCTTAACAGCTAATAGTATTTATACGGTCATAACAAGATTAACTATTATTTAACCCTAAATTTTTATATACATATGGAAGAAAATAAGGAAAGGATAATTTGTATATCACACAGCTAGTCATTTGTCATAACCAAAAGTCAATAGTTAATGTTTAAAATCCGTTAAGAAAACGCAATATAGGCATGTTAATGAGAAATGAGGCTAAATGCAAGAACACAAACAGAAAAACATCAGCTAAAATAGTTGTGCACACTTGCTCCTGGGGAATGAGGCTGGTAGAGGGGTGGGGAGAATTTCACTTTAAGCCTTTCTTAAAGGCTAACTGGGCCAGCACTGTGGCTCAAGCCTGTAATTCCAGCCCTCTGGGAGGTGAGGCAGGTGGATTGCTTGAGCTCAGGAGTCCTAGACCAGCCTGGACAACAGCAAAACCCGTCTCTACTAAAAATAGAAAAATTAGCTGGATGCTGTAGCAGGGGCCTATAGTCCCAGCTACTTGGGAGGCTGAGGCAGGAAGGTCACTTGTACCCATGAGTTTGAGCTTCTAACTATGCCACAGCACTCAACTCCAGCACAATGAGTGAGACTCTGTCTCCAAAAACTAAATAAATAAATAAAGACTAACTGAATTCTTTTAAAACTGTGTTCATGTTGATTTAATGCAAATTTAAAATAATGTAAGAAATGGAAGACAATACTGTTAATAACATATTTTCATAATACATAAAGTATACAAATTACATACTAAGATTTCCTTCAACCACAATTAAATCTCTGCAGTGTAGGGAAACCTCTGGTGTACCAACATCAGAGATTATATTTCCAGCCTTGTGTATTCATTTCACACTTTACCATCCACATTCACCATTAGCACTCTCCTAAGAAGCAGGCAAGTGGGGCCCCACCCGGGCCCTGTACCTCAGGAAGCCCCCTAGTTTAGAACGCTCTTCTTAAAATTTTGATGCCAGGAAAGGGCAGGGTCCAGAGGTGCCCTCATATCACTTCTCCCCTTCAGGTAGCGCTCTCAACCTGCACCGCCCTGCTCTGTGGTGTCAAGAGGATGCCCTAAGCTCTTGAATGAGTGTCTGTGGCTACAGGTTGCTTCCACCAGCCTGTGTGGAATTTCTTTTGCAAGATTGCTTGAGACTGGGCCCAACCAAGAGGCAATCACTTCCCAAAGATAACCATTTTCTACATTCCTTTAGATATATAACTTCATATGATTTTTTTACCCAATCAGGCATCTTTCTTATTCTACCTGGTAGCTATGTTTTCAAGGCATAATGTAAGAATTTAAAACTAATATTAGCAAATGTTACCAAAGAAGTGGGTAAGCTTTTTTGAAGTGTGAGTGAAACCCTCAGGTAATAGACAAATGAAGGCCCAACATGAAACTACACTTTGTAGGTGGTAGGCAATGTCCCTGGCTTCAAGTTGAAGGAAAGAACTCTAATTGAAATACTAGTTTAAATGCAAGAGTCATAGCCTCACTTTGCAAACAGCACTTCTTATGCAGCACTTCTATATAAACTGCTCTAACATTCATGCTCATTCCTACCCCCACCCTACACACAAAATCCCCTTTCTACTTTTGCTGATACCCTAAATCTCCCTTCCATGGGCAAATCTGTGGGTATCTGAGTAAAGGCATCAAATCAACAGCATGAAAGCTCTGGAAACTGTGTGCACTGAATTGAGCCCTGGGGCTGGCATAACCTACAAATTATTTCACAATCATAGCTGATCTCCCCTGACTTAGCCTCACCCCTACACATACAGGTTTCATTCAAATTCGTCTCCTCTAGAGTTATAAGGATTACAATAAGCACAAGGTAAAAAATGCCTTCATGATTCCCAAACAGCAGTAATTTCCTTTGAAAAGTTTCATTTTGTGCTCTATCCCACAGACATAACATAAAAATATAACCATAACAAGAATACATACAAGTTTTCAAGAATAAGTTCTCATGTTGCCCCCCCACACACACATACAAATTATTCAACATGACCTACTGGGTATTTAGATTCTAGGAGCAATTTTATGGCAATGAAGATCCTATCAAAAATTCACACTAGAAATGTATAAGAAAAAAAAAAAAGGAGCCTTCCTAAAATCAATTAGGATAATCATCTAACCTATAATAAGGCAAGAATAGCCAAAATCCATCTATGATCCAGAAAGACTTTACAGATTTCACAAGACACAAAACAAAGCACCACCACAAACCACAAACTCTGAAGAATAGGGAATGGATCTGCTTTCAAGAGTCTGTCACATCATATTATTTAACATGTACTGTTTCAACCAAAAGTATAAGACATGTGGAGAAACAATAAATTATGGTTCATACACAGGAAAAAGAAATAATCAATGGAAATAATCTTGGAGGAAGTTCAAATGTTGAATGTGTTAGACAAAAACTTTAAATCAACTATTTTGAATATATTCAAAGAATTTTAAAAATCATGTCTAAAGATATATAGAAGGATAATCTCATCAAATAGAGAAAATCAACAAAGAAATAGAATTTTTTAAAAGGGACCAAATGTAAACTCTAGAGTTAAAATACAGAATAACCAGAAGAGCTAAACAACCAATTTGAGCAAACAGAAAAAAGAATTGGTGAACTTAAAGTAGATTAAGTGAGATTATCAGTCTAAAGAATAGGATAGAAACAGAAGGAAGAAAAACGATCAGAGGGATGATCAGAGGTCTGAGGGATGCCATTAAGCATACTAATACAAATAGAAGTTACAAATGAAGAGGAAAGCAACAAATGATCCAGAAAACTATTTGAAAAAATAATAGCCAAAAACTTTACAAATGTAATTTAAACACACACACACACATCGACACATTTTTAAAAAAATGATAAATTCCAGATAGTGTAAACTCAAATAGATTGACACCTAACACATCATAATCATCTATTAAAAACAAAGACAAAATCTTCAAAGCAACCAAGGAAAAGCAACTCATCACATAACAAAGGATCTTCCTAAGATTAACAGCTGATATTTTTTATCAGATACTACATAGATAAGAAAGAAGTGGAATGATATGTTCAAGGCCCTAAAACTACCAATCAAGAATTCTATACCCAGCAAAACTACCCTTCAGAAATGAAGGAGAAATCAGGTCATTCCCAGATAAATCAAAGTGTCCTTGCTTGAATAATAAAAGACACATTCACTACCTTCAATAAGCTGCAGGTGAGGGGGTGGGGAAACAGGAGGTAGCTTTTAGGGTGCCTAAAACTTCTATTTCTTATCCTGGGTGATGGTTACATTTTTACTTTGAGATAGTTCATTGAGCAATGTTCTATGTATTTCCTTTTCTGTGTGTTTTACATCAAGTTAAAAAAAAAAACCCACAGATGCCTTGTCTTTATACAAACAAAATTATCACTTTATATTTCTTACTTTAATTGTCCAAACAGAAATAGCTATAGAGGCCAAAGCCAGAAACTTAGTGAAAAAAATTTTCTCTCCTCCATACCTTTGTTCCAGTTCTGTCCTTTCATGGGATATCCTCAGTGTTCATTTCACTCTGTGTATTCCTGCATCTCCTTTAATATTCACTGTTGGGCCTTACCACATTATAAAGATTTGTTCCTATGTCTGTCCCTCCCATTATAAAATACATGAGCAATATTAAGGGTAGGAACTGTCAAAATGTTCTTGGTATTCTCAACAGTATTGTGCACAGTACACAGAAAGCATGGGGTAAAGATTTGATAAAGTAAATCATTAACGGAATAAATAAAGTCTGTTAAAATAATTCCACAAAAAGTTCATACAGATAAACTGTTGAGTTTGTTACAACTACCCAAACTCAAAAGATTCCCTATAAAAGCAAATGTTAACCCTGAAGGAATTAGCAGGGAAGTATTTTTTTTAGATAGTCAAACTTCAAGAATGCTGGGTAGAAAAGTTCTGATAAGATGAGTAATAGAAAATGTTTAGGTATAGCTGGCCATTCTGGGGTATCATTATTTTACTTTATGATTCATATTAGAAAAGAATATATTATGACAAAAATTTTTGACAGCTCAAATCATGTCTAAAATAAGGAATTCATGATCCCTGTCTAAAATGCAAAAGAAAGGGTACCAGGGACTACACTAAGAAATTGTTCAACCCACAGTGCACACAGCAAGTTTCTCACATCCATCTCTTAACCTCTCTCGGCCTTCACTTTGAATCCCTTTGGATGAGGTCTCTCATTCCTGGAATTCAGTACAGGTGTTTATTTTGTCATTCACCATCTTTGTTTCTATAATGACCAACAGATAAATTTCACCACTAACAGGAAAAAAAGGGTGGAGTATGTAGGGGGAAGAGAGAAGGTTTCAGTTCAGTGGTTTGTAATGCCCTGCAAAGCACGGGCCCAACCAACCTGAAAGAGGAAGGCATCACCCAGGGAGTTGCTGAGGCAGAAGACAAAGTCCTTCTTGGGGTGCTCGGGCACAGCCTGCACGATGCTGTTCTCCACCCAGACAGCGTGCTTCGGAATGCTGTTGTGGTCTATTCCAGACCTGCCGTCGGTCTCGTAGAAAAAGAGCGTGCATCCTGAAGAAACACAACATGGGTCTGCATGAGTAATCGGAGCTTGGGCAACAAAAAGGCTGTAATGGAACCTAGCACGTGTGCCCTGTCAGAAGGAAAGAGCTGGAAGTTAAAGTGCGTCATACCCAGGAAGTAAAGAAAATGGGGCCATGCTTGGATGCAAGTCTCAGATGGGCCTAGAGAAGGACAAAGATCCTAAGTCACAGCTTCTCAGCCTGCATGGGACTTCTTCAAGCATGCCTCATGAGTTCCTCCAGCAACTCACTTTCTCTTTTGGAGCATTTGGTTACAGGTCTCCTAAAACGCATGGGGATCTTGTGGCCCCTTTGCCCAGTGTTGGGTACAAACACAGTTCTATGAAACAGAACTGGCACTGTGTGAGGATGGGAAGTGTTTGCAGCCCATTCCAGTATGTCCCACATGATATACAATCAGGAAATCTCCAGAAAATGGAGATTTCTGACTCCTGTCCTTGGAGAAAGTAATATATAATAATGGCTTGAAATGCTTTGAGGAAAAGGAAAGCAAAGACGCTTTTGGCCTCAGCACTTATCTATGAATTTTTTTTCCAGAAATAAAACATGTCCTCATCCTTACTGAAAGAGGAAATGCATGGCACACAGATGGAGGAAGCCAGAGTCCTGGTCCACACTTAATGGTATTGCGAAATTGATGGCATTGTGACACAGAATATTTCATAGGCTTGTGACAAGATAGCTTCAAGAGATTCCCTCCATCATCACCTAAACTTGAAGCTCACTTTAATAGCAATCACCAGCTGAACACTTACTCTCAACTAATCGAACCCAATTTCAGGGGAAGCCTGGGTGCAATTTTATGACTTTCCCTCCACTTCAGCATGAGCTACTCTGTTAATTTTCACCATCTCCGTTACCACAATCAAGTACCACACTTTGTGAGAGTGGCAAAGCTCTTGAAATGAATGATGCAGACCAGTGGAAGCCACACTGGTCCATAGGCATCCTTTCCTAACCCATATTATTTCTCATACCATGGATGACTGCTGAATGCTATGTCCCTACACACAGCTGAGGTGACACCCATTTCACATGTTCTCCCCAAAACAACTTGACCACAGGCTGTGCTGTCAAGTCCTAATTGTGCAGTACTCCTGAGCTTTAGGGTTTCACAGTGAACCCTGTCTCCACAATCAAGGAGTCTCAGTTAATCCTTCTGCCTTTTCAAGTTATGGTTGCTTCTTTTTTTAAAGGTCAAGTCCCATGCTAATATTTCTTAAAAGATGACGTCACATGTCACTTATTGCTAGAGACTTTTAGGAGAAGTTAGTTTTTAGTTTGGGGTTTAAAAGTTATAGGCAGATACTTTAAATATACGCCTTTTGAGTAATCTGCCCCAACTCAGTTTTTCCCCACATCCCCAGGATTTAGAAGATCTCAAGGAAGTTTCTCAGGACAGGCACATCAAATAGCAGACTCAACGGTACCTCCTATTTTCATGCCTTGAACTAGCATAGATTAGAGATAAAGAAGAAAACAAACATGGCAGGGAGACTACTTTTTCCCAAATCAGAAGTTCTTGTGGTGGAGTAAATTTGGCAACGACAGTTTGGGTTGTCACAATGTGGGAGGAGATGCTCCTGGCACCTCGTGGGCAGAGGACAGGGAAGCTGCCAAGCATCCTACAATGCCCAGGGCAGCCCCCTGTACAAAGGATTACACAGAAAATGCCTACAGGGCCACCGCTGGGAAACCCTGCTCTGAATAATCTTCATGACTAACAATACGCTCGTGATCAGTAGATTTTTAACATAAAAGAAGGAACACACTAACTTACCATACATCGAAAACAGAGAGAGAAGTTTGTGGATGATAAATTAGGGCACATGGCCAGGTGCAGTGTCTCACACCTATAATCCCAGCTCTCTGGGAGGCTAAGACAGGAGCATCACTTGAGCTCAGAAGTTTGATACCAGCCTGACCAAAAACAAGGCCCCATCTTTACTAGAAAAAGAAAAATTAGCCAGGTGTGGTTGCACGTGCCTAGCTACTTGGGAAGCTGAGACAAGAGGATTGCCCAGGAGTCTGAGGTCTGGACTAAGGCATGGCACTCCAGCTTAGGGGACAGAGTGAGAATTTATCTCAAAAAAAATAAATAAATAAAGAGTTGTGCCCCAATCCTAATATGAGCATATCCCAAACATGTGTATGATCTTCCCAAATAGTTATTTTTATAACTTTTCATCTTTGGTTTAGAATCCTCAAAACAGTAGATAATTGAAATCAGCTTTTCCCCAATGATCAACTTATTCCACTTTTCAGACACACATGAAGCAACAGATCCAAAACCTCAAACTCCCTGACAAAATCTGTTTTCCACCATCTTTATCTGAACATAATTTGTATGCTCTTTCTTCTACTGTCTACTTCAGAGCCTGATTTCAGATGAAACCATTTTGGGGAGTTTTTTGGTTTGTTTTTTAATGTTGTCTCATGTGAAAGAGTCTTTGGGGGAAAAAAAAACTATTCTCACAGTTCCCAGGTGTTCTTCTGCTTTTTATTTCTCAATATCTAAGAAAAAGTCAGCCGCCAAGACTTGCTTTTGAGTGGCAAGGACAAAGTCCTGAGGATGTCAACACATAATGGGGACCTGTCAGGATCGACACATGGAGGACTTTGTGGCTCTGTGATCTGGGCTTGGATCCTGACAGACTGTGTCTCTCTGATCTGGGTCACCAGAAAACCAAAGCCTCCCTCCCCAAGTGGGCCTGTGAGCTGTACTCCTGAACCTTCAAACCCTGGCTTCCTTTGTCATTTATTCTCCGAGGGAACACCAGAAACAAAATGAGCCCCTCTGCTATGGCCCAAGACAAAAAAAGTCAACTAATTATTTTTATTTCTATGCCACCAACATTGCTGCTCTCAGTTAAGAGTAAGAATCACCTGGGAACCAAAATTTAAGGTCTGTTATGAGATAAAATTGTGACCCACCAAATTCCTAACCTTCACTACCTCATTAAGGCAATATGAGGTCACAGGGTGGGGGGGCCCTAATCCAAGATGACCAATGTCCTTACAAGAAGAGGGAATGTGGATAAAACCAAGGAGAGGAAAGACTGTGTGAAGATACTGGACCACAATGCCATCTCCGAACCAAAGAGAGAAGGGAGGCCTCAAAAGACACCAACCCTGTAGATACCTTGACCTTGAAATTCTAGCCTCCAGGGCTATGAGACAATAAATTTCTGTTAATTAAGCTGCCAGTCTGTGATGCTTGTCATGGCGGCCCTAGTGAACCAATACAGGGGCTGCCTCTAAACCCTGTGATTCAGCAGGTATTGGGTACGACCCAGAGAGTCCTCACATGACTGCCATACAGGTGGTCTTTAGAGCGGGCTGTTATGAACTTGGTTCTAGGCTCAGTGCTCATCACACAGTGGTTACGGTGCCAGCCACATGCACCGAGGCTGGTGGGTTTGAACCTGGCCCGGGCCAGCTAAAACAACAATGACAACTGCAACAAAAAAATAGCCAGGTGTTGTGGCGGGCACCTGTAGTCCCAGCTACTTGGGAGGCTAAGGCAAAAAAATCGCTTAAGCCCAAGAGTTAGAGGTTGCTGTGAGCTGTGATGCTACAGCACTCTACCCAGGGTAACACAGTGAGACTCTGTCTCAAAAAAAAAAAAAAAGAACTTGGCACTAATTAATAAAATAAACACCATGAAGGGCAAAATGGAACAGAGGCATTGGTGCCAAGTGGTGTACACATCTCAGGAAGGTGGAAGAGGAAGAGGAATTCCCTCCCATCTCCTCCAGTCACCCCCATGACAGAGCAAGCAGACGTGATCCAGGCCCTCAGATACCACCACCCTGCAGGGCCTCCAAATTAAGCCAGGGCAGGCCATGGGTGAGAAGGAATGGCAGCAGTTCTCCACTGTGCTGCCACAAGATACACAGGAGTGTTTCACAGACAGGACCACTACATCAAATAATCATCAAAAGACAAAGCTCTACAAATAGCTGAACACCAAGAGAGAGGAGCCTAGACCCTGAGTGACTACACAGGAAACCACACAAGACTCAAGGGTGTATAGCTGATACGCAGGAGGGGGATATGGCATTGGCACTGTGGGTATATGGGTCATGCAGCAAGACTCATATCCTAACCAACACCTTCTCCAACACCAGCCATCAAAGCAACAGCCACAACAGCCAATAGTACCAGGGCCCGCCCAAACCCTACTGTGCAAGTGTCACCTGTGCGTCACCACATAGGCACGTGTGTACCCCCTGAGCAGGGCTCCAGGCTGCTCTGCACCTCTAGGATGGGATGAGTTCCCAGGCCAACCACAGGTGGCAAAATCTAGCAGCAAATAACCTGGTTTGGTACTGGTAAGCCCTTGCATCAGTCTCATTAAACATCCGAATCTATTCTGACATATACTAGTGCTGTCCAGAGAGTATCCAGCCATGTAGTATGAAAGCCGGTATCACCGTGGCTGGATACTTTCCGGATAGCCCCATATGTTAATTCTGCTTCAATCCTAGCTTATGATGTAAACCCTAAGTATGCTCAAAATGGTGTTTTTCTTTTTGAAAACAGAGAGCGTACAAATGTACTATAATTTCCACACTACCAAGACATATGCAGAGAGGCGCAAAAATACATACACGGGCTTCACAAATGTATGCACAATGGCCCTGAATGGCAACATATCAAAGCACAAAAATGCAGTGACCTCTGCGTGTGTCTCTGTACATGCACACTCGAGCAGAGCTGCTGACTTTTTCACACACATATGGTTTACACATTCCAGGAACATCAGGTTGGACCCTGTGAAATCAGTAGTATTCTAACCACTTTTTTAACCTAAAAAAGAAAACAAAAAGGCAACTTCACAGGATTCAAGCCATTGATTTCCCCTCCAAAAGAGTCACTGTGAAAGCACAAACTTGAATGATTCTAAAAAGATTTTTTAAATATGTAACTGATTCTGTGAAGCTGGCATCAGAACCAGCTGCATATATGAGAAAACTAGACAGGAGATGCTCCTCTAGATAAACAGAGAAAAAAAGTAAAGAAAATAAAATCTCATTTGCAGGGGTGGGGGCAGGGGTGTTACTGATCAAGTTACTAATCAGCCATCTCAGATGAGTAAGTCCCGGAGATCTGTACTGCACTGTACAGATCTGTACTGTACTGTACCGTACTTTTAAAAATGTGTCAGGAGTGTAGATGTCATGTTCAATAAGATAATAATTGTTTTAATCAGCATGAGCTCAAACGCTATGTGATAACAAAACTACCCGACCTATCTATGGAGGATCTGCACAAGTTTGCACATCCATCCATCCATCCATC
This sequence comes from Galago senegalensis, assembly GCA_963575145.1. Lineage (NCBI taxonomy): Eukaryota > Metazoa > Chordata > Mammalia > Primates > Galagidae > Galago > Galago senegalensis. The sequence continues at coordinate 34,715 of CAUYTI010129629.1, forward strand.
CATCCATCCATCCAGCATCCGCCCGCCTGGGGCTCCGCCCACTTACCCTTCAGGGACACCCAGTAGTGCTTCCACTTCCGGCGTGTGGCCGACTCCACCTTCTTGTTCTTCTTGTGCACCAGGAAGTTCTTGACGGCCAAGGCACCGGCCTTGCGCACCGTGCCCTGCGCAGCCGTCAGCAGGATGTCCGACTGGCCCGGGGAGCTCAGGGTGCCGCTGCTCTGCTCGTCGCTGTGCGCAGAGCCCGCCTCCTCCAGGCTCTCGCTGTTGCTCATCTCCAGCTCCCTTCGGAAGTTCTCGTACACACCCTGGCGAGCCGCATCCCCGGTGGAGCTGCTGCCACTGTCGCTGCCCACAAAGGCCCGGCCCGTGGGGGGCGAGTAGCTGGAGTTGGTGGCATTGGACCGCCTGGACAGGAGGTCCGTGTCGGTGGCGGCCCCTTCAATCCCACTGTCCGCAAACTCACTGCCCTCGCCTGTATTAACATCCTGCGAGGGAGAGAGGGAGAGAAAAGCATCACCACAAGCATCACGCCCAAAGCCCAGGAGCTCCCACGTGTCCAGCCGGAGGCTCTACAGGTGCAGGAGATCCCCGGGGCACACCACCGCCCACCCTTCCTGGGCCACGTCCTTCTCAAGCCCCGGACATGCACAGACCCAGCTGCAGAGTCACATAGGAAATCCTGAGTTGCCCTGCGTGAGGGCAAAGGAGTTAGAATGTTCAAGAAATACACAGAAAACATTTCAAAGAGCACATCATTTATCTAATACTGAGATTCTACCACCACCATGCTGAGAGCTCAGTGCCCTCACCCTCATCAGCCTGCCCTGGACTCCAGGAAATTCTGCAGGCAGATTGGTTGTTCCAGAGGTAGGGGAGTGACAATTGACAACTAGGTCTTTACAGATGATACCATCTTCCTCTGCTTTTATTTATTTATTTATTTATTTAAAGGCCTGATTGGAGTCTCTTTTATAATAGAGTGACACTGCCTCACCCCCACTCACCCAGCAAGGCCCCATGTCCCGGGAAAAGGCAAGAGTCCGCATCCTCTAATCAGCTTTGCTTCTTGAAAACAAGTAGCCTCTCACTCTGCATTGTGCTAAAAAAGTCTGTGGGGCCCACAGCTCGAGGCAGGCTCTCCAATTACCTTGCCCTTTCAAAGCAGGGATGCTAGGAGCTGGAGGCAGGCTACTCGCTGCCCTTGGGCCAAGTGACAGCTTCGGGCAACTGCCAAGATACTGGGGTATCAATTTCCAGCTTGAAACCATTGGGAACTTCCAAAGCTGCCCCTGCTCTCAATTTGAACATATCCGGGACAGAGAGGTCTGTTCTTAAATCAGAATCTTAATTGCTCTAAAGTGCTACAGGCATTTCCATAAACAATAATTAAATAATGGTAGTAATCAAGGGAGGATAATGACAGCAGTATTGGACAGGGCAGCTCAACAGTCCTTTGGATAAGAAATGAGACTGACTGCTCCCAAAAGTAGAGAATGGCAGGATGAGTCTGACATAGAAGAAGAGTTGGTAAAATGTTATGGTATCTGGTGTGGTGGTCTCACCAGTTTCTCAGCGTATAGTCTCACAAATAGCTCATTATGATTCAAACACATAAAAAGTAACTGGATATTCAAAACTGCCATAAAAATGAATGCTTCAGACACGTATCTTTGGCAAAAGGCCCATGGGGCAGCATAAGCCATACCACAACCTAATATTGTCCTACACAGGCCCAGACAGGTGCTACGCCCATATCTCCACAAATCCTACCTAGTCAATTCCAAGTTAGAATAGTTCAAAGTCTGCCTTCATCCTGGGTAAATAGTACATGAGCAACTAAAAGAGTTGAGTCAGACATGGAAAAAAGAAATGGAGAAAGTGAAATGGCAGCAGGAGATCGCCAGGTGAGCTTCTAAGGATCAAATCCACTTCAAATGGGGTTTAGATCCCTGGGAGTCAGAAGAAATTAAAGGAGGACAAAGAAACCATGAATGTGGCTCAGAGGCAGATGATGCCTGTAATTGCTGGTCCCATCACTTTGCTGTCTGCTCTCCTGCCTGTGAACAGCCATGGATGGACCCAGGACCAGTTAGTTGGCAAAAATCTTCTACACCAACAGAAAAACACTATTATCAACTTACATTTCTCCCTAGCAGGGACATTTACTCTATGCTTCCCTGTCGATATAAGACAATAAGAAAATGTGACAATCATTGATTATTACAGATAACCATGAGTCATGGAAGACAAGGAGTCTGTGAATTGCCCAAACTTCTGGATCCATTTTCATATGCCTCAGCCCTCCCTCAAGAGGTTAGGTATACATGGAGGAATCAGCTATCACTCCTCTTACATGCAAAGAGGTGAGATGCTTCTCTGTAAGACAGGGAAAGATAAGCTGTACACAGGTAACATCCCTCATCCCTAAGAGATACTTCCAGACAAAGAAGGGGAGAATGATCGTACACATCTTGAGATACCCAGAGCTCCAGAACAAAAAGGAACTTCAAAAGACATCTCCTCGATGAACAGATGAAGGTGTTGGGGCTGAGAAAGTCACGTCTGGCTGGTGGCAAAAATGGGGTGGAATGCAGGCTTCCCAGAACCTTTTCCACAGTTACATGGTAGCCCCATGACTCAGTTATAGGTGGCACAGCCATGGTACATGGCAACATGGCAGATTCTGCCTAATTATTCAACTCCATGCCTTCCCCCTTGTTCCCCAACAATGGCTCTTCTAGCTTTCCCCAAGCAAAAGCTGAGGGACTATTTGCCTGGCAAAGAGCTAAAACCCAAAAATGGAAGAACAGGGGAAAAGATGAAGAAAGGATGAAGGAAAGAGAGACAGAGACCCACGTGACAGACCAGCTCTCAAGAGCTTGTCTCCTAATGGTTTGCTGTATTCCCACAAACCTTCCCTTGACAGAATGCCCCTAGGTGAGGCTCCATTTAGACTACACATTGAGGCCTCTACAGACACTCACCTCTTTGTGACACCTGAACATCTGCTCATGCCAACTGATACTTCAAACCCTGCAGCAGCCCAGACCATGCATGTTCACCTCTGGAATAGCCACTAAACTGAGCGAAGTGATTCCTCCAGGTAGGACACCTGCTGCCCCAGCTAGGCCTGCATAGTCTAGGAGCACAGACTCGGTGTCATCACTGGGGAATGCTCTTGCATCTGTGATCCAAATGATCCCAGATGACGCCACCTTCTCTCAAGTGGTTATTCAGGCTCAGTGGTACACATGTCCCCACTGATATGTGACCCAGCCACTGGAAAACAGACGGGTTGCCTAACCCCAGCCCTTACTTAGTCATGAAGCTTGGGATGTCCCAAGTATCCAGAAGCTCATTCTCTCACCATTGGAAATGGCAATGGCCCAGCCAGAAGCAGGACTCAACACTGTTCGTTCTTTCTCTCACTGGTAGCAAACTTACACCGGCCATCTTTCAGAACGGCCCCTACCTACATCACTGTCAAACACTTCACACCTGAGAAACCTGATTCTCCCCATATTCAGAAGCACCTGTAAACCTTACACTCTTCCCAGCAGCAAAGAATCCGGGAGATGGACACGGAGGAATAGACTAATGGAGCTTCAGCAGTCTTCACGGCCATGGTAAGGTATGTTCCTTTTTATACTCAAATACTAAATTTTAATCAAAATAGTCAGAGGAAATCAAGGGAAATGGTAAGACTCTAGCTAGGTAGAAAAGTAATTCTAAACATAGTGCACGATCCAGCAGAGATTCCCAGAACACACTCAAAATAAACTCTCCAGGTTAGAAACACTCCCCTGAAGAGACTGCCGATGATGAACAACATTGACAGGGCAGGAAGGCCCTTATATCCTGCTCTCCCAGGACAGAGCCTCCCAAGCCAGATTTTCAGGGAACTTACCCATTTCCATTCTGCTGGCACTTTCCCAAAATGAATGTATGCACAAGTGGCCAGCTGTAGCCCAGAACATGCAACAGCTGCTGAGCGGGAGGTTTTTCAGCCATTCTAGTCGGGCGAAAATGCTTACATGGGCTCCTGTACTAAAGTGGGGATGCAAGAGGCAAATTCAAAGCCTATTTTCCCTGTTTTGAAAACTAGAGGGTCACCCAGCATGAATGTGGACTGATGACACATTGTGGTAAGGCTCGAGTTGTTTTGACAAGAGACTTCAAATACTACCCCCACGGGAGGTGTTCTGTATTGATGAGTGAACGTAATTTTGAAGAAGTAATTAGTCAGAAAGTGCAAAGGCCCTGGGACAATTCGGCGAGCTTGTAGAATCACAATGGCCACTTATAGTAAAAGTATAAGTTGAATGCAGCTAGAAACCCTTCTCTTGGTCATCAATTCAATGCCCCTGCTGTATCTCGCTTAGCTTTAATACACCGGTACAGAGAAGCTGAAGATAACGCAGAATTAACTAAATTTCAGTGGGGTAAAGAAATTGTGATTTGCAAAAATCTCAAATTATAACTATTTGTCTTATTAAATTCTAAAATGTTCCTGGTTTGTTGTCTTCTTCTTATCCCCAAAATGTACATGCTCCCAACACACACATAAACACCACCTTTGGCTCTGAATGTACTGTCCTTTAGCAATCTCAGCATAGCAAATATAATTCTAGGTAAATTACTCTGAACCAATTTGTGTCTCAGTTCCCTCATCTGTATAATGGGGACAGCAACAGTGCCTACTTTGTAAGACACTTCATAGGAGGTGAGGCTGAGTTAACCCAAGAAAAGCATCATCGAACTGTGCCCAGCACATACTACCTGCTCAAAAGGTTAACTACAGACCTTAAAATCTTCAAGGTGCTGTGAGCTAGGCTGGTGCCATGGGCCTCTAACCTGAGCAAGAGAGTGAGACTCTGTCTTAAAAGAAAAAAAAAGGTACCTGTCATTCCTGTCATTTCCATCCTCTGCCTTACCTCTCTGCACTGCCAGACCTCAGAGTTACTAGTTTCTCACAACGTGGAAGAAAGGCTGCCTTTGAGGAACCTGGACAGGCTGACCAAGGCTGGGATGAGCCTAATACTAATTAGGCTTGTTAATTATTTCCACATTCACATAACATTTCTTTTTTTTTTTTTGAGACAGAGCCTCAAGCTGTCCCCCTGGGTAGAGTGCCCTGGCATTACAGCTTGCAGCAACCTCCAACTCCTGGGCTCAAGCGAGTCTCTTGCCTCTGCCTCCCAAGTAGCTGGGACCACAGGTGCCCACCACAACACCCGGCTATTTTTTGGTTGCAGCCGTCATTGTTGTGTGGCGGGTCCGGGTTGGGGATTCGAACCGCCACCTTAGGTGTACGTGGCTGGCGCCTTAGCCAGTTGAGCTATAGGCGCCAAGCCTCTTTAAACTTACTTTTTGCTTCTTTTTTTCATCTACAGTGTATTTTACTTGCTTAATTACAACTTTTCTCTCCCCAGTCATTATAAATGTGGGAGGAAGGGACCTTAGTTCATCTTTTTATCCCCATTAGTGCCAAAGAGGCATCTGGTTCCTAAAAGATACTCTGTAAATGTTTGTGCATTAAATTCTTAAATGCAAACCAGGCACAGTGGCTCCTGCCTGTAATCCTAGCGTTCTGGGAGGCTGAGGCAGGTGGAATGCTTGAACTGAAGAGTTTAAGACCAGCCTGAGCAAGAGAGAGACCCTATCTCTACTAAAATTGGGGGGAAAAAACTAGCCAGGCATATAAATAAATCAGGTGCCAACAATGGCACTGCATGAATTCTTCCCTCTTTGCTGTCATTTTCTATGAGGGCTTCAAGTCATCTAGTTCCTGATTCTGGAGACAGACAGCTCTGGTGGGAGTTCATGACTCTACCCTGTAAAGCTTTGACACTAAGCCAGGCACAGTGGTGAATGCACCTATAGTCCCAGCCACTCAGGAGACTGAGGTGGGTGAAACTCAACTTCAAGCCCAGCCTGAGCAACATAGCAAGAAAACAAAAGTTTTAGGACTAAGTTGACCTCACAAAGCCCCAGGGCCATTGTTCCTAAAATGGGGCTACTGTATGAGAATTATGACATTATCCAATTTGATAAGATTTATTGCCTATTTTATCTTACCCATGTAACTGCCACAAGTGTACTCTTGATTTTACCTGATTGATTTTTGCTTTTGTTTTTTTTAATTAGTTGGATTTACACGAGTGAAAAAGACTTGAATGGGAGCAGCCACTGGGGAATAATCGGCACTTATAGTGGAGCTGGCTATTACCTGGATTTGTCAAGAACGAGAGAGGAAACAGCTGCCCAGATCGCTAGCCTCAAGAAAAATGTCTGGTTGGACCGAGGAACCAGGGCAACTTTTATTGACTTTTCGGTATACAACGCCAACATTAACCTGTTCTGTGTGGTCAGGTGTGTACTGGGGCCACGCATCCCCCCTGTTTCTGTGGAGTTTTATCTACCTTCTATTCTGGAAATAGGGCAGAATGCCTTTGCCTGCAGTTGGCTAAAATGAGGGTGCCAAAGACCAGACTGATAGCAGGGGAGTAAATACTAAGGCCTGATTAGGATAAGGATGTCTGGGGAATAGAGTTAGGATCTGAGATAGAATATTACAAGTTGGAAAGAACCTTAAGTCCAGTTCCAGTTTGTCCTAGTGCTGGAGCCTTTCCAGAAAAAGCACTGGTTTTCTAACATCCGTCCTCACCCCTGCTGTAAGGATGATCAGTGCTACATGCTTTGTCGCAAAGTACCCTGGCCTGACCTCTTGCCTCATTTCCCTGAGTCTCCTGCTCTCAGGTGACATCCATACTGTTAAAACACCAGCTCAGTAGGCTGCCTCATGTGCAGAAGGGAACTCAGGTACCTGCTCAGGGCTACCAGAGACAGAGAAGGCCCCACAGATGCTGTGATGTCTCTGTCCTGACTACCTTGGCAGATGATAAGGAAACTGATGGAAGGATTAGCTTGTCTTCCATCAAGCTTATCTGGGCCTCTTGTTCATTCATTCAGCAAACGTTTACTTGGACACTTCATATCGATTAGACTCTATTCTAAAATCACACATCAGTGAACAGAACAAAGATCCCTGCCCTTGCAGGGCTGCGTCCAGCCAGAAGGAGATAAATAAGAGATAATAAATAATAAAAGAAATAAATTACATAGCATGCGGAAGGCAACAAGTACTATTAAACAAATTTTTATAAAGAAAGAAAAAGAGCAGGGCAGGGAGGATCCAGAGTTTACCCATTTTAATCAGTAACACCCAAACATCGCAAGTATGGATTACCTACACGTATATTTGCACACAAAGCTTACTTTGTTGCTATTCTTGAGATTAAACTCACCTCTGTTTTACATAGCCAGTTGGATTTTCCCAGTCCTTGTATTTAACAGCTTGCAGAAGGTAATACCACATTATCAATTACAGGTTGAGTATCCTTTATTCAAAGGGCTTAGAATCAGAAGTGTTTGAGATTTCAGGTTTTTCAGATTTTGGAATGCTTGTATATATATATATATAGAGAGAGAGAGAGAGACAGAGACAGAGAGAGAGAGATCGTGGGGATGGGACCCAAGTCTAAGCATGAAATTCATTTATGTTTCATGTGCCCCTTATATTCACAGCTCAAAGGTAGTTTTATTTTCCCCTGGGGACACTAAATGTTGTGCACCTGCATTTTGACTGTGACCCATCATGTGAGGTCAGAATTTTTCACTTGTGGTGTCCTGTCAGTCTTCAAAAAGTTTGGGGACTGGGGATAATGCTTTCACGCCTGTAATCTTAGCACTCTGGAAGACTGAGGCAGGAGGATCGCTTGAGGTCAGGAGTTCAAGACCAGCCTGCAGAAAAGCAAGACCCCTTACGTACTAAAAAAAAAAAAAAAAAAAAAAGGGAAGGAAGAAAGAAGCAAGGAGAAATTAGCCAGCTGTCATGGTGGGCACCTGTAATCCTAGCTACCTGGGAGGCTGTGGCTGGAGGATCATTTGAACCCAGGAGTTTGAGTTTTCTCTGAGCTATGATGACACTACTATACTCTAGCCTGAGGCAGCAGAGTGAAACCATATTTAAGAAAAAAAAATTTTAGATTTTGGAGCTTTTCAGATTAGGGATACTCAACCTGTCATAGTTTCATTCTAGAAATGGATGAAAATTTATTGGAATTATTATTGAGTTTTTCTCAATGATTCTAGAGAGGATAAAAAGAGTGGGATAAAAACAGGCAGGCCACAGTGGCTGACAAGTACACAGCTATTTACAGAAAGTCTTGTGTAAGACTTAACTTTTTCTTTCACTTCCTCCTCATGCTTCAAGAATGAACATGGCCAGTGCAGTTACTTCATTTCTCTACACTGTGCTCTGAGTTTCTGGCAGTGGATGACAAAGGGCCAGAGCAGGCTGGAGAGAGGTGACGGTACACAGGGACCACTTCCTTCTCTCTCGAGCTCCCGCTGAAGCTGTCAGGCAGGCGGCTCTTGGGTTCAGTGTTGCTCTCCTGAGCTTTTGGTTCTGACCCTACCGTCCGGCATGTCAAATAGGAAAAAAAGAACAGGAGAACTGACAATGAGGAGGAAGGAAAAATGTTCCCACCTCTTTGACCAGATCCAGTTTGCCCTAGTCCCTGCCTGGGCTGGGTTATTGCACGTGTATGAGACCTGGGTGCTGGGGTCGTAGGGGAGGCTACCCACCTCTCAGTGGGAGGGAAGGTCACGGCTAGGAGCTGAGTACAGCACTTAGAAAAGGCTTCCAATTAAGGAGCTACAGATTCAATTTCAGTTAGATAGGAAGACTGTACCATTAAGTGAAGTCATTCAACTTTCTCAGTGTAGCACCTACAAAATGGGGATTTGACAGCAAAAAAGGCCTCATTTTAATGATGGTAGAGCATTAACAGTCAGGACCATCAGTGCAAATATAAAACAGTACACATCACAGGCTCAGATGATCACAGGTACACACGTATCATGGACCCACCTATCAACTTTAAGGCTCTGGGAGGGGAACAGAAAGAATAAGGAGGGGAAACTATTCATTGCCAATGAGATGTTACCTAATGAATGAACAAGAGACTCGGTTCCTACCTTTATAATGTACAGAATATATGTCCTGCTTCTCAATCAGATGACACATCTTTTGAACGCGTGGCTTTCATTTCTTTAAGTTATTCATGATGCCCAGTAGATGGACTTGCATTTAACAGAAGTCCTGCAAAAGTTTGTTGGTGGATTAACATTTTAAAAAATTATACAGCATTTTGAGCAGTATAAATACCAGAAAAGTGGCTCGGCGCCAATAGCTCAACCGGCTAAGGCGCCAGCCACGTACACCTAAGGTGGCGGGTTCAAATCCCCAGCCCGGACCTGCCAAACAACAATGACGGCTGCAACCAAAAAAAATGGCCAGGTGTTGTGGCGGGCGCTTGTGGTCCCAGCTACTTGGGAGGTGGAGGCAAGAGACTCGCTCGAGCCCAGGAGTTAGAGGTTGTTGTGAGCCGTAATGCCACGGCACTCTACCCAGGGAGACAGCTTGAGGCTCTGTCTCAAAAAAATAAATAAATAAATAAATAAATACCAGAAAAGTAAAGGGAAAACAGATGGCAGTCATCCTTTGAGGCTGAAAGGAAGACCTTGGAAAGGCCTATTCCTTTTTTAGCACAAAATTTGACCAGTATGGAGTCATTAGCTTAGATAAAAATATTTTGCTACTAGTTTAGGGTAACCCAGGGTAGCAGTTTTATTACATTCCAGTACAGGGACAGAGTAGATGGACATCTTTCCTGGCTATACCATGTGTTGTTATTGTTGTTGTTGTTTTTATTGTTTTAATTATTCTTCTTGCAACACAGGTTATTGGTTGAATTCCCAGCAACAGGCGGCGTGATTCCATCTTGGCAATTTCAGCCCGTAAAGCTGATCCGCTATGTCACAGCTTTTGATTTCTTCCTGGCAGCCTGTGAGATTATCTTTTGTTTCTTTATCCTTTACTATGTGGTGGAAGAGATATTGGAAATTCGCATTCACAAACTGCACTATTTCAGGAGTTTCTGGAATTGTCTGGATGTTGTGATCATTGTGGTAGGTTTGAGAATAATGCCAAATTCCCTATTCTGTTCTAAAGCATGTGAAGTAGAGTCTTTGATCTCTGTAGCATTGTGGATTCGGATATTTCCAAAAAAAGAATCTCAGTAGTTCCCCTCAGTTATATCAATGTTCGTGTTACTAATCGTTTCCTCATTCTGCGGGAGCAACCTTTCTGAACGTGCAGTGGAGAAGCCTCTGCAGAAAGCTCTCGTTTAGCCACAGGAGAGTACCTGGCCAGGTCATACTTGGCTTGGCCATGCCACATGAGATATGGAAGATCTTGAAAGCACTGGTTAGTTTTGCATGTTCACTAGTTATGTTTTTCTTCAACTGCTAGCAACATTTAGTTTACTTTTTCTCTACATGTAAAATGTTATAGCAAGAAGAAGAAACAACCTGAAATATTTGGGGTGCCAGAGAAACCTCTTGCAATTTAAAATTTCCTGCAAATAGCCCTCAGAGTACAAAAACTAAGTTATATCCATCGATGTCTTCTGCACGAGGTACAAGTAGTCACAGGCAGGGTTATATAGTCAAGACCAGGTGTCCTCAAACTACGGCCCGCGGGCCACATGCAGACCACCTAGGACATTTATCTGCCCCTCCGGGTGTTTTTGCCACTGCTGCCTGTGCTGCTTAGCAGCCGACTCATCCTGGGACCCGCAGTCTGGCCCTCCAATGGTCTGAGACACAGTGAACTGGCCCCCTGTTTAAAAAGTTTGAGGACCCCTGATCAAGACCATGGCACCCTGCAGATGCTGTGCCTGCCCTTGACTCTGTTATAACTTCTTTTTTTCTTTTTCTGAGACAGAGTCTCTCTGTGTAGAGAGACTGGGGAGAGTGCCGTGGTGTCACAGCTCACAGCAACCTCAAACTCTTGGGCTCTAGTGATCCTCTTGCCTGAGTAGCTGAGACTACAGGTGCCTACCACCATGCCCAGATAATTTTCCATTTTTGGTAAAGACAGGGTCTCATTCTTTCTCAGGTTGGTCTTGAACTCCTGAGCTCAGGGTATCCTCCTGCATTAGTTCCCAGAGTAGTGAGATTATAGGTATGAGCCCCCAAACCCAGCTCTGTTATAACCTCTAGGATATTTCCCCTTCTTCTTAATCGATTAAGCATCATCTCAGTCACTTCCTTCCAGAGGCCTCAGTGTAAACATGACTTTTTATAAGCTTTTCTCCTTTTAACAATAACATAACCTTTTTCTAAGTCCTGTTATACATTTAAGCGTATGATATGCTTAATTGTTAGCTGCTTAAAAGTTTCAGTTGGCATAGCTGTACCTTATGTGATATTATTCTGTGCCCTCCTTCCCACCATCCTACAATAGAAATGACCCTCTGAAATCTCAGTAAACGATACATTCCCCTATTAGCATTCTCTCCTCTATTAGGAGGAGAGAATTCTCTCCCTCAAGAGAATTATTCTTTCCCTCATTCCACTCCTAAAAATTATTTGACTTTTTTGAAGCACTTACATTGTCGTTAGCAAACTATTTAACACTAGAATTAGCTGATAAAAATATAGAAAATATATCATTCATATATGAGTGAAAGAACACGGAAGACATTCAGAACACCTGCATGCACATAGATTGCACGGCAGTAACACTGTCAGTGGGGGGACCATTGCAGTAATAATAATAATCACGGCTACCCTTCAGCTGCTCCTGTGTGGTAAGCACAGGTCCAAGGCCCTTTATATACAGAAGTTCATTTGTTCCTCACACCAACCACTCTGCCACTGCCTCTCAACCCATGTACATGTAGATTCAGAAAGACCAGGCGTGTGGCTCACGCCTGTAATCCTAGCACGCTGGGAGGCTGAGGCAAGAGGATCTCTTGAGTTCAGGAGTTTGAGACCAGTCTGAGCAAGAGTGAGACCCTGTCTCTACTAACAATAAAAAAAGTGAGCCGGGCGTTGTAGCAGGGGGCTGTTTTCTCAGATACTTGGGAGGCTGAGGCAGGAGGATTCCCTAAACCCAGGAGTTGGAGGTTGCTTTGAGCTGGGCACACACCACAGCACTCTAGCCTGGGACAAGAGAGTGAGACTTTGTCTCAAACAAAATTTCCTATAGAATAGATACAGCATGGAACCCATTAGACCCTGGTGCAGTTAGAACTGCATCCTATGGCTCGGTGCCTATAGCTCAACCGGCTAAGGCGCCAGCCACGTACACCTAAGGTGGCGGGTTCGAATCCCCAGCCCGGACCCGCCAAACAACAATGACGGCTGCAACCATAAAATAGCCGGGCGTTGTGGCGGGTGCCTGTGGTCCCAG